>CM041635.1:59659588-59675640 GCA_023333625.1 Bothriochloa decipiens | reverse complement strand
GCCCGGAACGCGCCCAGCTCCTGCAGCTGCCGCGTCAGGTTCCAGTCCCTCTCGGGGAGGTCGCCCAGCAGAGCTACGGCCGCCACCTGCTCCTCCGTCACGCCGCTCCGTTGGTCCTCGGTGACGGTGACCACCGCCAGCAGGCTCCCCAGGTGGCCAGTGCTGCCCCCGAGGCCGAGCGCGTCCGCGAGCTCCGCGCCCATGTACGGCGACACGTTGCGCAGCAGCTTGAGGGACTCCACGCGGATCTCCCGGTGCGCGGCCTCCACGAACTGGATCAGGCTGATGGTGGCCCCGGAGCTCCGGATCGCGGAGACCACGTCGGCCACCGTGGACGGGGAGCCGGTGAGCCCCACGAGGACGTTGAGGAGCTTGCACTCGATGGCGGGCCCGGTGTTACTGATGAGGTGGAGCAGGCTGTGCACCATCTCCTCCGACAGCAGTGTCTCCCCGCTCTCCTCGTCCAGCGGGATGGACCGGAAGCTGGCGCCCGACGCCACCAGGTTGGCCAGGATCGCTGCCGACACCTCCTTGAGCCTCATGGGCAGGTGGCCGGCGCCCAAGGAGAAGAGGTCCTTCACCAGCGGCGGCAGGATGCCCGCCTGGAGCAGGATCTTGGAGCTGGAGTCGTTGGACGAGATCTCCCTCAGGGCTTTGAGCGTCGCCTCTCGCGCCGGGAGGCTGCCCGTCTTCATAATGCTCACCAGCAGAGCCCCGACCTGCTCTGCCACCACAACCTTGACGTCGTTCGCCAATGCAAGCTCGCCAAGGAATTCAGCCATGGCGACCTGAACTTCGGGTGTGCCTGCGATATTCAGCACATGCGTTTTGCAAATTGCAGAGTTGTATTGGAGAAAGAAGCAGCAGATTGGCAACAAGGGAAGTGCACTGCAACTGCATACCTTCAATGAGTTTGGTAAGCAGAGGCTGAAGCCTTCCGTTCTCACCCATCTGCTTGACGTTTGTTTCATACTTCTCCAGATTCTTGAGCGTGCTCTCGGCTTTCTCCACAGCCACACCATTCTCTGATTTGCTGCTTGCCATCCCAACCAGTAGGAGTATGGCCCCGTAGATGGCGCCGATCCTTTGGCATATAGGATCGAGCTTGGAGAGTTCGTACAACAGAGACACGGCAAGCTCCCTCTCTTGGAAATTCTCGTTGGACAGGAACTTGATGATGGTGCGTATGGTGTCACCTTTCCCCAGCTCTTCCTATACATACATATACATACATACATACAAGGGAGGGATGCTTGTTGGATTGGATGCAGCATCAGGATTCAGGAGTAGATAGGAGCCGGGAATTCTCCGTACCTTATTCTCATCGTTGTCCTCGACGATGAGACGCAGGACTTCGAGGACCTTGAGGCGAACCCTTCTGCTGCTGCTCTTGAGCAGGTCAGTGATGGTGGGTATGACGCCTTGCCTGCGCACGAGGGTCTTCTTGGCGGCGCTCCTGTGGCACATGTGGGAGACGTAGAGGAGCGCGCGCAGGGTGTCAGCGTCGTCGTCTTGAGCCTGTGCCTGTGCCTGTGCCTGTGTCTGGGCGAGGGAAGCGAAGGCCTTGTCCAGCTCCTTGTCCTCGTTCCTTGCCCTCCACTCGTCGATGACGTTGCGCAGGGCGATGCTGGCGGTGATGTCGGTGCTGCGCAGCTCCGCCTGCGTGAGCGGGCACGTCGGCTTCCTCCCGCTGTCCCTGCACTCCCTGAACCACTTGAGGATGGCCTCCCGCTCGAAGGTCTGCCCGGTCTCGATGGTCACGGGGTCGTGCATCACCTGCTTGGTGAGAGGGCAAATGAAGGCCTCGAACGCCGGCTCCTGGTACCCCTCATTGGATTGATCCTCCAGCTCGCTGTCGACGCCACCGAAATCCATCTATCCTCTTTGAATTGGATTCAGCTCAGTTGAATTCCGAGGATCGATCGATCGATCTCCGTCTTCCCCAGCTTGTCTGCCTCCCCTGCTTGTTCTGTGTCTGTCTGTCTGTCAAAACAACATGCACCCTATGAGCGAGCTGTGGAAAGTAAAATTGCTTGCGATGGATATGGATGGTTGAGGACACAAATTCAAGAGATTACAAACTAGAACGTAATAAGAAGAAATCCTAGCTTAACGGGACGGATGATGAGGGCCTAGCACAGCAGCAGCCTCAGCCTTTGAGAGACAAATTAGTTACTAGTCATAAAAGGGAGGGATCAGGGATGGGACTGCCCGTCCATGTCCATTGTTGACAGAGCTTGAGCATGGCAATCAATCTGAGCAGCTGGACTGTACATACCAAGGCAGGCAATCAATCAGATCAGCGGCCGGCGGCGAGGACGGAGAGGGGGACGGCGAATAGGTCCGCGCCTGGGCTGGTGGCGAAGGAGCTAGAGAGGAAGAAGGGGAAGAGGAGACGCCGACGCTGACGCTGACGCTGACGCCGAGCTGGAGCTGGCCCGGTCGTCTTCTCTTCTCTTCTCCGCCTATACAGGCTGTGTTTCGCTTGGCTTTGGTAGTTTGGTTTGGCGGGGTCGTCAAGTCAACTAACCCACACCCACCCACCCCTCATCAAAGGAACAAGGGCTAGGCGGGCCTCCCGCTAGAAAATATACTCTTGTAAAAATTCAAAACCACAAGCATATACGGATGGATTTCCAATTGTGTTTTTTTTTCTTTTGCAAGGGGTATATTATATATATATATATATATATATACACACACAATACAATTAGAACTCAAGCCATCTGATTCTGGTACCACAAGGGATGCAAACAGATCAGATATAACTGCTATTGTATTTATTTATATTTTCATATTTCTATTCGAATTCAAATACAAATAGTGTTAATTATATCGAATATGATACGAATGGATGTCAACATCATAATATGTGATTTCAGTATTCGAATACAGTATCCAATGTTGAATATCCAAACTAGGATACGAACGAATCTGGACTCCTCTAAACAAATTCAAAATCAGCTACGCTCAGAAAATATCCATACTATTTGAACCCCTGCATAATTGCAAGCAAATCTTATGGGTTCAATTGCATGGATCTATCCCATATACAATAAGTGAAAGTGAAGAAAGCAGATTGGTTTGCCGGTCAATTCTCTCTTTTTGTAATGTTGAACACAGCGAACATTTTGCAATTGGTTTGTATATACTACTATAAAGAATGTGGTGTGTTGAGTTTCAAAGAAAAAATGCCGCAAAATTGATTTAATCTCCACAAACGGATTACTTCAAGTACTGAACGGAGAGTAGGAAGTCCAGAAAGAGACTTTATGATACGCCAGGTCAACCAATTATCTTGTGTTTTTTAAAAAAAAATGAAGAATAGCAAAACGTATACATAAAAAGTCGATTAAAAATAAAAAAAATAGACAAGCCCCCGGCGAGGATCGAACTCGCGACCTTTCGCTTACGAAGCGAACGCACTACCACTATGCTACGGAGGCAACTGCTTCTTTGGAAATTTGCTATTTGCTTAAAGATAATGGTAGTTTGTTGTTGACCACGGTCACGGTGTCCGGCAGCCCGGCAGGTGCCGCATTCGGTGGTTCCCATTTTTAGCATGGAGACGCGTGCGATCCAGCGGGGCGGCAGTTCTGGAGACAAGCACATTTGCCGGTCCCGACCTCCTCCGATCCCCTCCTGCCCATTCTTTGCATTGCATTGCATTGCCTTGACAGTTGGGTCGATGGTCGCCTGCTCCGTCGGCGGCGCCAATCGATCAGCCATGATGAACTGCTTGATCTCTTGGAACCCCCGCCTGCGTCTCTGCCACCACCGCGACGTGGACGTGGATCCATCGTCCCCTGCGGCAGTGTTGGCGCTAGAATTTAGCACCGACCACCGCCGATCACCTTGGAAGGTGTCTAGCAGTGGTGACGTCCAACAACGTTGGCTGTAGACCAGTTCGAAGCGAGCAGCTCCTGCTCGACCTTTCCTCGACCTCTCCCCTGCTTCAAGGAAGAAGACGAGTCAAGCTCCTAACTCGCACACATAGCACACCCTCTGTTCTTCTGCGTTGGCTGAAGACAGAGCCTGAATATGGTGGCAAGAAGCTACTTTATATTGCATTGCATAACACATATATATACAAACCTCCACCCACTATCGGGTACACGTGAGACATGGCTACAGTACTCAACTACTCCTAGTACTATGCTAAAATCAGCCAGGACGAGGCTGATGTACCTCTACTGTTTGCACGACCTACTACCATGTTGCTACAGGAAGGACATGGCCTGCCTCGACTCGAGCTGACCACTACATGTCCTCGACCATGCTGAAAAGAAAAGGTGGGATGACAGCTGATCATGCCTAACAATCTTCCCCTAATTCTGCTGCTAGCCCTTGACCTCGACCATACCAATCATTTTCCTCAGCTCCTCAAACCAAAGGCGCCCGAGTGACTTGGTGAGAATGTCAGCGAGCTGCCGTCCAATGTCGACGAACTCGATGACGATCTGTCCTCCATCGACGCAGTCACGAAGGAAGTGAAACTTCACATCGATGTGCTTGCTCCTGTCGTGGAGGACGGGGTTCTTTGCCAGTGCAATTGCTGGTTGGTTGTCCACCTTAAGTGCCGGTGGCTGAGCTTGAACTCCGGTGAGCTCCGTCAGCAGCCGACGCAGCCAGACCACCTGGCACGCCGCCGTGGGCGCAGCCACATACTCTGCCTCACAGGTGGATAGAGCCACCATATTCTGTTTCAGTGACTGCCAGACGATCGGCGCTCCGCCGAGAAAGACTAGCACGCCGGAGATGCTCCGCCGCCCATCCACATCACCAGCCATGTCCACGTTGCTGAACGCCGTGAGTCCCGGCGCGCCCTCCTTGGCCTCGGGCGGCGCTTCACTGAACACCTTCAGCTGAAGCCCGCCGCGCTTGGGGAAGACAATTCCCCAATCTGTCGTGCCCTGGACACAGCGCAACAAGCGCTTGACCGCCGTCCAATGATCCTCACGCGGATCCTCCATTAACCTGCTCACATAGCCCACCGCAAAAGCGATGTCCGGCCGCATGTGAGTCAGCCAGTGCAACCCGTTGACGATGCTAGGTAGAGTGTAGCATCCACCTTCGTCGCGGTGCTCTGCCTCGAGAGCTTGATGCGATCCTCCATCGGCGTGGCCACAGCCTTGCAGCCCGCCATGCCCGCCCGCTCGAGCAGCTTCTGCACGTAGGCGCGCTGCCCCAGCCTGATGGCATCCTCCCTATGCCTCACCTAGATGCCGAGGTAGTAAGACAAGGCACCTAAATCGCTCATCCAGAATCGCGCGGCCATCTCCTCCTTGAAATTTGCGATATCCTGAGCCCGCGTGCCGGTGACGATGAGGTCGTCCACGTACACCCCGACGATGAGATGCTCCTTCCCCCGTCGATGGGTGTATAGTGCGTGCTCCGTGGTGCATCTCCCGAACCCGAGCTCAGCCATGGTGGCATCGAACTTGGCGTTCCACGCCCGTGGTGCCTGACGCAGGCTGTAGAGAGCCTTGCGCAGGCGCAGCACCTTCTCCGCGCCCTTGACGACGAACTCCGGCGCCTGGTTGACGTAGACCATTTCGGCCAGGTCCCCGTTGAGGAACGCTGACTTGACGTCGAGGTGGTAAACCTGCCACTCCTTGGCAGCGGCGAGAGCAAGCAGGAGTCGTACCGACTCCATGTGTGCGACGGGAGCAAAGACCTCCTCGAAGTCGACCCCTGCGCGCTGCACGAACCCTCGGGCGACGAGGCACGCCTTGTGCTTCACCACGGCCCCTCGCTCATCGCGCTTCACCTTAAAGACCCATTTGAGTCCGATCGGCCGGTAGCCTGTCAGCGGATCGACCAATTCCCAGGTCTTGTTCTCCTCGATCGCCTTCATCTACTCTAGCATCACCTTCCGCCACGCCGCGTCGTGCTCCACAGCAGCATATGTGGTCGGCTCCTCTACACTCATCAAGAGCAGAGTCGGGTCGTCGTCGAGGTTCCGCGCCGTTAGACCAGGCGCCTCCATGTCGCCGACGATGTTGTCCATCCGGCGAAAACGCATCTCCTCTCGTTCGTGGTAGGCGTCCACGAAATCCAAGACATTGGACGGTGGGGTCGCGTACTCCACGCTTGCCAATGCCGCCGTTGTTCTTCGAGATGGGGTCGTTCGCAGTGGAGAACTTCCGTCAGTCGAGGCCTCCAGAGGAGGGCTCAAGGCCCCTTGACCTTCGTTCGAGCCATCCTACCTCGCGGTCAAGGCCGCCCGACCCGCGGTCGTGGCCGCCCGACCTGCGGTCGAGGCCTCCTCCTCGCATTTGAGGCCGCCCAAACCGTGGTCGAGGCCGCCTGACCTGCAGTCGAGGCCTCCTGCTCGCGTTCGAGGCCGCCCGACCCGTGGTCTAGGCCTCCCGCGCCTCCGCGGTCGAGGCCGCCCGACCCATGGTCGAGGCCTCCCGCGCCCTTTGTCCCGCGGGCGGGGCTCCTCCCGCTGTCGAGGCTCCTCCCACGGTCGTGGCCCTATGGCCCGCGATCGAGGCTCCTCCCGCGGTCGAGCCCCCTGGCCCCGCAGTCAGAACCGCCCGACCCTCGATCGTTCTTCTGGGACCCGTGGGCGAGTCCGCCCGTCCTTCGGTCGCGGTCGAGGCCCCCCGTCGAGGGGTTGACCTTCGAGTCGAAGTGCGGCTAGGGAACTCTGCTTCGAGTGAACTAGGTAGCTCCTCCACCTCAGCCACTGATGGCTCCTTTGCTTCCCCCGACTCGGCTTCCCTCGCAGCACCCGCAGCCGCTTGCCGCACTCCGCCTCCGTCCGCGCCTTGAAGTGCTTGATGGCGTCCGCCGTGACACTCTTGCTCGTCAGGAGCTGCAACCACATGTAGCGGCTGCAGTCATCCACGAGCAGGAGGAAGTGCCTTCGTCCGTCGTGCGTCGCTGGCGTGATTGGCCCGCAGAGGTCCCCATGGACCAACTCGAGGGGATCCGTTGCGCGGTACCTCGGCGTCTTCGGGAACGGCATCCGCCTCTGCTTCCCCGCCAGGCAGCTGTCGCACAGCTCCCCAGCATGCTCGATTCGTGGCAACCCAGTCACCATCTTCTCGAGTCGGCCTAGAGCATCGAAGCTCAGGTGGCCAAACCGGCCATGCCACAGCCACGGCTTCTGCGTGCACGCCGCCACCAGGCACACAGGATGCTCCACCTTCAAATCAATAATATAGAGATAATTCTTGGAGCGCGTTACCTTGGCAAGAAGACGCTGCTCCTTGTCCCTGATCTGCAGCACGCCGTCGCAGATCAGCACCTCTGCCCCACGCTCATCAAGCTGGCCCAAACTGACGATGCTCGCACGAAGCTGGGGAATGAAGTACACGTCCATCAACGTGCGCTGCTCCCCATTCCGGCACTGGAAGACGACCGTGCCTTGGCCACGGATGTCCATCTGCGAGCCATCCCCGAACTTGACCGTGCCGGTCTTGTTCGCGTCGAGGTCGGTGAAGGCGACGCGACAGCCAGTCATGTGGTTACTTGCACCGGAGTCGAGGTACCACCACTGCTCATGTGGTTACTTGCTCCTTCTCATTACCGACTGCGCCCAGGTGTGCCTGCGCCCGTGGCTCATCAAGTTCGATGGCCTGTGGCGCAGTCCCTTGCTCCGCCTCCGTCTCCCCTGTTTCTCCTTTCTACAGAGCGCAGTACTCACCCATCAAGAGCGCCTGCTCATCATCGCTGTCGTCCTGAGCTAGGTGCGCCTCCTCCTCCTTCTCCTTCCTCTCCGGGCACTCGCGTGCCCTGTGCCCCACCTTGCCGCTCTTCCTACAAGCGTTGGGGGCAACGGTCTTCTTCTTGCGCTTCTTTTTGTTCGCCGGAGCCTTCCCCTACTTTTTGCCACCGTTGCCACCACGGTCACCACCGCCGCGGCTGGAGCCTTCCCCGGACCGGCGCTTCTCCTTCATCCGCGCCATCCACTCCTCCTCAGTCAACATTAGCTTGGGCTTCTCCCTCTTCGACGGTGCAAAACTGTGACTCTCCATCGCCCGCAGCCGCCCCGCCACATCCTCGAGCGTCAGCATGGACAAGTCCAGCATCGTCTCGATGGACAGGGCAAGCTGGGCGTACTTGGGAGGCATGTGGTAGAACCTTCTAAATAATATGGCCCACATGCACTTATCATTGTCTAAACAGTCTTCTGATAGCAATGCATGTGTTCTATAAGACTTAAAAGGTTTGTCGGGTGAATCCTGAATTATCCATGATTCTCCGAGCAGGATCAATCATTATAAAGAGACATTGTAGTATTACAACAGTTTTATACAAATACTATACATCAGAGTAAAATAGCGGAAGGATTACAATAACATAAGTTAAACCATTTAGTTCAAAACTTACAAACCATAAGTTAGATTATTACAAATCATAGTAGTAGTGGAGTAGCTATAGATAACTTATTTACATCACCCTGACGGTACGCTCTGCCCAAAAGCCAAACTTCCTACTCATCGTCACTTTCCGCAACAACTGTCATGCAGCAGGATGCAAAGCAAACCTGCTTATGGGGCTCACCTGCAACAAGGGTTCAACAAACCCTGAGTACAAAAGTACTCAACAAGACTGACCCGACAAAAAAGAGGGGTGAAGACTCAGGAAATGCAGGCTAGAGGGACAAGGTAAGGCTTGCAAGAGATAAGAATCTTTGCAGAAAAGCTCGACAGAAAGTAAAGTTGTTTTGCTCTAGCTCAAGATTATCAACCAACTCCATTCATAAACCTTAACCATAATTCAAGTTGTTACTACGATGATGAACAGAGATCGAGTCTTCTTCTCCGAGAAGAAATGGTGATTCAAATCTATTTTTATACCCAGCTGGGACCTAGATCACTGATATACAGGAGACTCTAACTCCTAAGCATACCAGATCATACGATATACTGGGATAACAACCGTAGCTATATATCAACCACATGATATACAGGAGACTCAAGCTCCTAAGCATACCAATATACATGGGACTCTCAGCCTCACAAGTATACCACACCATGTGTGGATGGCTATCTAGGTCTCGATACACGCAGATCACCATCGGACAGGACCTAGGGCATCAACAGATGAAAACACTACAGTGGGACTCCTTTCCCAATGCAAGTTACCCGTCCGGACTCGATTTATTAAGTACCATCATGATTCCATCAAGAAAAGCCAACCTCATCTTTTTCATTCTTTTTCTTTTTGAAAACCTACTAATTAAGCAGGGCTAAGCATAACTACGCATTTTTCAAAAACAGGTAACAAGAAATATGAAAAATAAGACAGATAATGCAATTGGTAGGTTATCACTCAACTCCTAGTACTTAATACAACATAACATAACTGAAGCGATAAAACTTTTATAAAATCAAGTAAGGGTTTAAATGTATTCGGGACTTGCCTTGGTGATTGGGGTATATGGTTTCTGGCTCTAGATCAACACCCAACTCCTGATTCTGCTCTTCCTTGAGATCTGGTTTGACAACGTTAAACTCTCCGTTAACAGAAGCTATATGATAACATGATATGTTTTAACATGATAGAATAGTAAACATGATGCTTGATGAATGCATAACTAGATTAAGGACTTGAGTATAACTTTTCCTCACGATAAAGTTGTAAGCCAACAAACTTACTAAGTTCATTAGGGTTAACTACTTCATTAATGAAATTCATTAAGCACATGAAATAACATTAATTAAGCCCTAATGACATGATTAAGATAAGCATAAATAATTAATTAAAATACCAAAGGTCATTATGGTTAATGACCCAAGGTCATCGATCAATCCCAAAGTTAAACAAATCCTATAATGATTAAGCATGCTTACAGAGGTTAATTTAATTAAAAAGCATAAAATAAAGGTATAAAACTAAAGTTGTCTAAATGAGCTCAAAATTTTATTTTAAAAAGATCTTGGTCTAATTAGATGGCAAAACAAGTTTTAGAAATAAGAACCAATTATTTTATTTATTAAAATCATTAAAGATGGATTTTTTAATTAAAAGAGCTAATTTTAACTTATGCAAAAAGTACTCCAATTTGGTATTTCATATTTTTCCTAGGTAGAGAATATCATAAAGAGCATACACATAAATTTTCATAATTTTTGGAGCTATACATGAATTACTATGATTTTCCAAAAAAATAGCATTTAAATCATTTTCTGAAAATAGAAATGAAAAAGGAAACTACTCTCCCGAGTTGACCGGCGGTGGCGACGATTTTGACCTGCGATACCGGCGGCAAGGTCTCCGGCGATGGGGTTTGGCCCTACAGGCTCAGCTTGCCACTTTGAGTCGATTAGGGTAGCTAATGAAGCGGTGGAGCAAGAGCAGCAGGCTCGCCGGCGGCCATGGCGGCATAGCGGAGCTCAGGCACGGCGGTAAGGTTCACCGAAGCTATCCCCAGTGACGGCGAGGCGAGCACAAGCTCCTACGCAGCTACGCGAACACGATGCACGAGCTAAAGAAAAAAAACACGACCTGTTGCTGTTCTAGCTACGCGCACGGTGGCGGGCAAGGCGGAGCACCGGCGGCTATGGCATGGTAGAGATGAAATTGAGGGCAGGGACAGACATAGGAGCTCACCACGATGACGATGCGCATGCTAGTTGGCTCGGGGATGAGGCGGAGCAAGCTACAGGTGGTGGTGTCGATGGCGGCGGCGCGCTCCGGTGGCAAGATGGACGCTCCGATGACCCCTGTGCACCAACGAGTGGTCCAAGGTGCGTATGAGAAGCAGCAGAGAATGGAGAACACGATTGGGAAGATGATGAAGATAAATAACCAACCACGACAGCGGTGGACGGTGGCGGGCTCGCGGTGTTCCAGCTGCCGGCCGGGAAGAAGATAACAGCGTGCGGGCGACTCGGGCGGCGAGAGCTGGCGCGAGCAGACTCAAATGATGCGCAAGAACCTAGGGAAGCTTTTGGCAAGAGCAAGCAGGCAATGATGGAGTGATGGTGATGAATTCGAGCGGCAGGCGGAAGTCGACGGCGATGGCGAGCAGGGAAAAAGAAGAGGCGAAACGGCAATGGTCGGCCGGTATTTAAAGGCCAACGGCAACGCATGGGCGGGCAACACGTCGACGGTGAAGCTTCGAGTGTCCAAGGGCAAGCTGGCGGTGGAGGCAAGCCGGTATGGCAAGGGAGGCCACGGCGACGCCGGCGACAGTGAGGGAGGAAGGTGAAGGTGACGTCATCTTCTAATGTAGCAGGTGATGTCATTTTAAAAATTTATAAATTGCTCCAGAAATTACATAAGAACTTGAAAATATCCCAAAATATCATTAGCATAACTTTTCAAGAGCTACCCTTTTCATTTAATAAACATTTTCAAATTCTACTTAGTTTTTGAAATATGAATTCAAATTCAAAAATAGAATAAAACCCTAGAAACAAATATTTGAAATTACTTTTGATTTTTCAATAAAACTTGAAAATATCCAAAACTATGGAATGCTCAAATTTTCAATCCAAACATTTTTCATATACAAAGTTTTCCCAAAATATGCATAATTTTTGAAACATTGGTTTAAAATCAAAAAGGGGTAAATGCAGAAAAACTGTATTTTCAAATTCATTTGAAATTCTTTTTGGAAACTTGAAAAACTTTGAATACCAACTTTGTATCTCTTGTAAAGATCTACAGACTATATTTTGAGAGTATCTCTAAATTCTATATATATTTTAAATTATCAAAAAGGGGATAAAATAAGCTTTTGAAATAAAGGGTTTTTAAAACCGAATTCAAAATCGATTTGGGTTCTAAATTAATTGGTTGGTCATTAGTGATCACAAACATCATCCAAGGACATTTTTAGGTCCATGACCCAATAGTACCCTTGGTTGTCCAAGTTGACTTTTGAAAATCATTTTAATAGACTCCCAATTTGAATTCAAATTTGAAAACCAAATTTAAATTCAAACTTGGAGTTTAATTTTAACTGTTGTACTTGACTTTATACACCATGCCTGACACTAGTGTAAACACAGTTTACACCTCAAGGTACACAGGGTATAAATCAAGTATTTGAGGTGACATTCGAAATTAGGGCTTTATGATTTCATGACAACATTTCAGAAACACAAGCAACCTATGAAATGTAGATTTGTTTTAGTTGGTGCACATCAAAGGTGAACTAATCATGAATGCTTTGCAATGCATATGATGACATGGCAGGTTTTAGTTAATATAACACCAGGGGTGTTACAAGGCACCACGCACACAGGAGCTTGCTGACGAGATCCTCGTCCTCTAGCGGCTTGTCGAAGGTGGCCAGCTGAGCGGCGAGCGACTGGAGCCACAAGGCGAAGTCTTGCACTGACTCCCCGGACTTGAACCGGATGTCGTTGAACTCCCGGCGTAGCTACTAAACCTTGACCCGCTTGGCTCGATCCGAGCCGATGCGCAACGACTCCAGCATCTCCCATGCCTTCTTCGCCGTCTTCTTGGCCCCGAGCGCCTCGTGGAACTCGCTCGGAGTGGACGCCATGAGCACCTCCATGACGCCCACCTCCGCATCCTCTCCGGCGTCGCCAGTCTCCACGGCCGCCCACCACTTCTGGGCGCGCAGCTTCCACTTCATCTGCACAGCCCACTCGCCGTAGTTGGTGCGGGTGAGGATTGGCCAGGAGTTGCTCCCGTCGTACTTCCTCACCACGTGCAATTCTACCAGCTACGCCACCGGCTGGAGCTGCCTCTCTGCATCTCCGCCGTTTCTCGGCAAAGCTCCAGTGAGATCCGCCATCGCCGGCTGTTAAGCCCGAACGATGTGTACCGCTTCGATACCACGTGTTGGCGTTAGAACCTAGCACCGACCACTGCCGGCCACCTCGGAAGGTGTCTAGCAGTGGTGACGTCCAGCAGCGTTGGCTGTAGACCTGGTTCGAGGCGAGCAGCTCCCTTTCTTCAAGGAAGAAGACGAGTCGAGCTCCCAACTCACGCATACACAGCACACCCTCTGTTCTTCTGCGTTGGCTGAAGACAGAGCCTGAATATGGTGGCAAGAAGCTACCTTACATTGCATTGCATAACACATATATATACAAACCTCCACCCACTACTGGGTACACGTGAGGCATGGCTATAGTACTCAACTACTTCTAGTACTATGCTGAAATCAGCCAGGACGAGGCTGATGTACCTCTACTGTTTGCACGACCTACTGCCATGCTACTACAGAAAAAACAAAGACATGGCCTATCTCAACTCGAGCTGACCACTACATGTCCTCGACCATGCTGAAAAGAAAAGGTGGAATGATAGCAGATTATGTCTAACAGGCAGCCCCTCTAGCAGCAACGACGTCGGCAGCGTCACCACGAAGAACACCCGCAAGTTCACGCTAGCGTAGTTGTCCGCGGCCACGGGCGGGTTGTGACTCCAACCTGGTGGGCGAGGGCGGCTTCAGTAGGGTGTACAGGAATCGGCAGACGGCGATGACCTGCTTGAGGTGGCCGTCAAGCAGCTTTGCCGTGGCGGCGTGCAAGCAACGGCAAGTTCCTGGTGGAGTGCAGCATGCTGATGATGCTACACCATCCGAACCTGGTGTCCCTGGTGGGCTACTGCGCCGAGGCCCACGAGCGGCTCCTCGTCTACTAGTTGCTCCCGCGGGGCAGCATGGACGCGCACCTCTTCTCCAGCTCCAGCAAGTCCGGCCTTGCCTAGGACTCCCGCGTGAAGGTCGCCGTTGGCGCCGCCCGCGGCCTCTGCTACCTCCACGAGGTGGTGACGCCGCCGGTGATCTAGCGCGACCTCAAGTCGTCCAACATCCTGCTGGGCCACGACCTAAGCCCCAAGTTGTCGGACTTTGGGCTCGCCAGGCTGGGCCCCGACCCTGAGGGCGACGACACCCACGTGTCCACGCGCGTCATGGGCACCTACGGCTACTGCGCGCCGGACTACGCCGTCACGGGAGAGCTCAGCATCAAGTACAACGTCTACAGCTTCGGCGTCGTGCTGCTGGAGCTGCTCACAGGCCGAAGGGCCTTCGAGGACGCGGAGCAAGAGCAGGAGCGACGGCTGCTGGTGTGGGCACGACCCCACCTGCAGCAGCTGCAGCAGGGGCGTGGCAGTGGCGGGGACAGGTGCCTGGAGGCGCTGGCGGACTCGGCGCTGCTGGGGCGCTAACCTCGCCGCGGACTCTACCAGGTGGCCATCATCGCGTCGCTCTGCCTGCACGACAGGCCCAACCTTCTCCCCACCATGACCGACGCCACGCAGGCGCTGGAGCACGTGGCGTCACAGCCCTGGAGGGTTGTCAGTAGGGATAGAGACGACGATCTTGAGGAGGCCGGCGGTGGCGGATCAACAAGACAGGGACCACGAGGACGGGGAGGGACTCCGCGCGCTTCCTCCACCGCCGCGGATGACACCATGTCGGAGGAGGACTCGGATGCTCCGTCGCTCGATGACTCACTCAAATATACCTAGTATACATAGGTTAGTTGTTTTAAAGCAACAGAAAACATCAATGTTGTGTGTATACACTTTATTTGAAAGAGATTTTTTACACGCTTGAAAATAATGTGAGCTCTTTATTTCATCACATCTGACGGTCTTAAAATAGGAGGAACTAGACGAGAGAAACCTAAGTTGGTGGGCTGGAACTGAGAGTCACGGGGCCTAGAACTGATTTTTTTAATAAATTCAGCGGGTTAATAGTATTTTTGGCGTCTTAGGAGCGGCTTCTCATCTCGGTTCTCTCGCTCGCTCGCTTACGTCTCACGTGGCTCTTGGTGGGCGCCGGTGCTCATCGGCGCACAGCCCCCAGTCCGGTGGTGGGCGCGGGAGCCCACCGGCACCACGGAAGCACACTGCCACCACCCAACCTCTCCCCGTTCTCCTTTCCGCACTGCAGCACCGCCGCAACCTATCGCCGAACCAAGCTCCGCAGTTTGTCCATCTCTCTACTAAGAGCAACATAGTCTGTCCTTACTTTTTAGATGGCTCAGCAGCGTCATACTGCATCCTCTGTGCTATCTCGTGGCTTGTACCGGTGTTTGCTTGCTCAATGCAGCAGGCATGGGGCATGTGGCTCGTCCTCATGTGGCCGAGAAACTAGCAACAGTGTCCGGTGGATTCTGTAACGAGGTTTGCCGCCGATTGATTGCCCCAGGTTCGGGGAGGCGAGTCTGATTGCGCTCACCAGCAAGCGCACGACGTGGCCAGGAGCCTTGCAGGGTGAAGAGAAAGATATCCCGAGTTGCCGGCACCGGTGACTCCTGTTCATGGATGGGTAGAAGATAGAGATTATATATTGAATAATTTTCTTAATTAATAGGCTGGGTAATGTTTCTCACAGGAGGAACCATCGGTTCCAACCAAGCACAATAAAAATTCTCTATTTTAATTTGAGAATTACACGGTACAATGCAGACGCTCACAGTACGCACGTATAGCGAAATCCGGCGTGCACAATTCTCGACCGTACAATCAGCATTGCATATCAAATCGAGTCCATCTATCCAGCGCTCACGTGCAGTGCCACTGTAGAGCTCAAGCTCTCGCCCAGTTTTGCTCGACTACGGTTGTCTTGGAACACGAAGATGACCCACTATTTTTCTTCGAAATAAAAGGAAAGGCAATGCTAATGAGTTTTATTCACTTTTGCCTGCGATGTTAATTGTGATATGGGTTTGATTTACCCTAAACATAACGTGTCACAATTTCTCACCTACAAATCCCGAGGGTGACCAATTGACCATCTTCATTAGCATTAATCGAGTTTTTGATGGGCCATTCCGACCCAATTGCCCACGCCAAGCGTTGTCAGTTTTCCAGTGAAGCGGCAGCAGCACAAGCAGGAGAAATCAGAATCAGAAAAAAAAAAGGAGAAATCAGAATCAGGGACAGGGACAGGGCAGGGGGGTCTTTGTCTTCCTTCCGTCCCGACCCATTTCGTTCCGTTCCGTCCCGCGTCAGATCGCATCGCCCCTCCATCTCCATCTCCATGGCGGCGCTCAGCCTCCGCCAGAAGCAGCTCGGTAAGCCTCGCCTCCCCGAATCCACGCTCGCCTTGTCCCCCGGGTCGATTGATCCCTGCCCGCTCTTCCTTTGCTAAGTTTTTT
>CM041635.1:59596851-59641017 GCA_023333625.1 Bothriochloa decipiens | reverse complement strand
TCAAACCCATATCACAATTAACATCGCAGGCAAAAGTGAATAAAACTAATTAGCATTGCCTTTCCTTTTTTTCGAAGAAAAATAGTGGGTCATCTTCGTGTTCCAAGACAACCGTAGTCGAGCAAAACTGGGCGAGAGCTTGAGCTCTACAGTGGCACTGCACGTGAGCACTGGATAGATGGACTCGATTTGATATGCAATGCTGATTGTACGGTCGAGAATTGTGCACGCCAGATTTCGCTATATACGAGCGTCTGCATTGTACCGTGTAATTCTCAAATCAAAATAGAGAACTTTTATTGTGCTTGGGTGGAACCGGTGGTTCCTTCGGTAAGAAACATTACCCAGCCTATTAATTAAGAAAATTATTCAATATATAATCTCTATCTCTTGGCCATCCATGAACTGGAGTCACCGATGCCAGCAAATCGGGATATCTTTCTCTTCACTCTGCATGGCTCCTGGCCGCGTCGTGCGCTTGTTGGTGAGCGCAATCAGACTCACCTCTCTGAACCTAGGGCAATCAATCAGCGGCAAACCTCGTTACAGAATCCACCGGACACTGTCGCTGGTTTCCCGACTACATGAGGACGAGGCCGCATGCCCCATATCTGCCGCATTGAGCAAGCGAACACTAGTATAAGCCACGAGATAGCACAGAGGATGCAGCATGACGCTGCTGAGCCATCTAAAAAGTAAGGACAGACTATGTTGCTCTTAGCAGAGAGATGGACAACGGCGGAGCTTGGTTCGCGATAGGTTGCAGTGGTGCTGCGGTGCGGAACGGAGATTAGGGAGAGGTTGGGTGGTGGCGTTGTGCTTCCGTGGTGTTGGTGGGCTCCCGCGCCCACACTACTGGATCCGCCGCCTTTGCCGAGTGCCGGCCGCACTCGGCAAAGGCTTTGCCGAGTGCGGCTCTCGGCAAAGCCCACTCGGCAAAAAATTGGTCGGCAAAGAAGGCTTTGCCGAGTGCCACCTGGCAGGCACTCGTCAAAGGCTTTGCCGAGGGCCACGCCAGCACTCGGCAAAGGTAACGGGCAACGTCAACCTGACGGCACCCTTTGCCGAGTGCTGATGTGGCAGGCACTCGGCAAAGATATTTTATTTTATTTTTTAAAAAAATTATTGCCGAGTGCCACGCTTGGCACTCGGCAAAGATTTTTTTTTGAAAAATTGTTTTCCGAGTGTTGGCACTCGGCAAAGGTATGGTCACTTTGCTGAGTGCCACGCCACCACTCGGCAAAGCTGGGCTCTGCTGGGAAAAATGCCCAGCATTATCGAATGCTGGCACTCGGCAAAGCTGGAAATTTTTTTTTCTGTTTTCTTGCATTCTAGACATGTAATTTCACATATATTCACGACAATAGACTAGAATATCACATAAAAATCATATTTCATCATCAAATAACGTCTCAACATGAATTCATAAATAAAGGTCTTCAGATTCATCCGTTACATCGATATAAATTCATAACATATCCAAAAGAGCCACAAGTTCATTGATACAAGTCCACAAGTGGGCAGTAGAGGTACCTAGCTCGATCCGGCGTCCCCAGGGCCCCCAGAGCCCCCACCTTGCTCCCACAGAGACCACCCTGGCTGCGGTGCCGCCTGAAACGTCCAGTAGTGCGGCGCCCGCAGAGGGCCGCTTGCAGTATCGGAGTGCCCCTGCTGCGTCGGTGGAGGAGGAACGGTACCTGGCCACGTGAAGCCCGGAGTCGGGAAGGTCGAGTGAGCCGGCCACCTGTGCGGTGGAGAAGGGCCCAGTGAAGGGCTGGCACCTGGAGGAGTCGGGTTCGAACCCACCGACTGTTCCTGCACAAAGGACAAGTGATCTCATTAGTACCTGCAGGATGGCCGCACAAGCTAAAGCAACAGGCAATATACTCACCGGAGTCCCTATAGGAGTAGGCACAGGAATAGGTGGTGGAGCGAAGATCAAGGCAGGGAGCTCAGCCTGCTGCACTCCCAGGATCTGTAGGGTCCGGAAGTAGCCGGCAAAGTCCTGCATCTGACGCTGGTAGTGTTGCGTGATAGCCGCCAGTTGCCGCTGATGGGCCACCGCCTGGGCCTCCTGGTTCGCCTGCAACTGTGCGATCTAGGCCTGCAATATTACACCCGCAAGGTTGATGGTATGTGAAGGCAAAGTACATGTGTGAAACGAGTGAACGACGAATAAAACTGCACTTACCTAAAATGCCGAGAACATCTGTGTGTTACTCGACTGCCGAGGCACTATGGGGATGTCAGAGGAGCTCCTGGTCCCGTCTCATCGAATCTGGCTCAGCGTGGGAACAGAGGACGACTCGATGACGATGTTGGCCATCCAGTACTGGCAATGCTGCTTCCCTCCTCCCAACCTCATCAAAAGGTTTGTGTCCAGGGGTCGGTGGCGGGGTCAAATATCTCCCCATGGTGCTGGCGAGCCACGGAGGTGTACTCGGTGAGCTTGGGGTAGACACTTGTGTTCGTGTACGCGTCGGGCCCGTCCGTCGGGTCGTAGACGTTGTACGCCGCCGTCGCTTTGCCCTTGTGAGCAAGGGCGTACCCCATGAACTCACTGACGACCTGCCCACCATGTGACTGGGTCTGCGAGGAAAACACAAAAATGGTTACAAGCAATAACAATTGAGCGCTAGAATAAATAGATCAACAGAAGCGTACCCATCTTTCCATGAATAATGGGAGGGACTGGTTCCCTTGGTGGTGTGGTGCCCCTCGCATCTGTAGGTGGCACTTCCAATGTTCTCTGCGCCTCTGGTACACCGCATCCGTGGTCCACTCACACACAATGGTCACCCAGCAGTCCCGGTACTTGTCGCACCACTCCGGACACATCTGCATGACATCAAGTATTTGACATGCCAGAAGATGAATTGAATGTTTCACAGAAGAAGTCAGAATGAATGTTTCCTACTTAATTACCTGCATGTACTGTGCCTTGGTGAGGTTGGTCACCCTCTGGAGTAGCATCTCCCTGACTTGCGGCTTCTTCACCACCTGGCCAAGCACGTCGGCGTAGTAGGTGATGACGCACTGGAGATGCGCCTCGTGGTACAGGTCCTTGATACGATCTTTGTAGACCGTCTCCTGCACTCGCGTCGCATGCTTCTCTCTCCCCTCCTCGCACGTGAAGAAGTCCTGCACAAAGAACTCACACAGAACTCATCATTATTTCAAGAACGTCCAACGAATGTGTAGTATTGAGAAATGCGGTACGATGAAAAGACTCACCCAGAACTCCCTCTTGATCTTCACCGCAAAGGTTTCGCCATTGGAGTCCGTGACGCTAGAGAAGTTCTCCCACCTCATGGGCGCTTGTACCTCACCCTTGTGGGTGACCAAGCCAGGGTAGTACTCCCTAATCAGCAGGCCCTAGATGCCATTGATATGGCGTGAACCGCTCCCTCCGCTCACAAACGTCCAGCTACTGCACGAGTCATTAACAACAATTGTTAGTCTGCAGTTCGATTTTCAACATGTCATATGAACAAGTAGTGAAATCAACAATGGATACTTACGTCTCACCCACGGGTCGAATCACCAGGCGACGGGAACGGAGCGGCCGTGGGTTAGGGAGCGACGAGGGCCCGCGCTGGTAGGGCTTGTTCGAACCTGAGGAAGCCGTCTCGCCTGGTGTCGGCTCACCCCCATCGTCGTCGTTCGTCGCCGTCACCGGTCGTCGTCGTCGTCCCCCTTGCGGGGCCTCCTGGAACTGCAGCCTCCTGGTTGACGTGCGACATCCACTGGGGGGCATCCCCCTTACTGGTCGACGGCTCCACCAACACCTCCTCCTCCACGTCGTCGTCGGCGATCGCCTGCTCCTCGTTGCGGATCTGGTACTGTGAGCGGACCTTTCATTGCGGCCGCTGCCGCCTTCCGCCCGGCATTTTGTTGAGTGCCTGCAATGACAAAGATTAAAATAGTTAGCATAAATAAATGACAAGTACTTGTAAAGAAACATAATTGCAAGGTAATAATAATAACAATATAGTATTACATGAAAGAAATTATCTCCGCGAACGGCAATATGGCTGGCGTGTAGTCGTCATCACTATTATCGTCGTCACTATCAATATTGTCGAGCTCTCTTAAGTGTCGGGCATCATCTCCATCATCATCATCTCCATCGTCGTCATCATCTACATCGTCGTCAACAACTCCATTGCGCTCCATATGCCATCGCTCAAGGATTTGTAAGTCCTTAGCATCCTGCACCTCATCACCCTCGTCCTCATCGATGTCGTTGTCTACTTCCATGCCCATTAGCGAAAGAATGTCTATCTCCAAACTCCCTTCTAGCCCCTCAGGTTGATAGAACTCATCTGTCTTTGGGTCAAAGTTGTAATCATCATCGTTTGGGACAGCTTTACCACGCGGCGATACCAAGTGCACAAGGCTCCAACCCGCAAGCTTCTCGTCTTTTTGGCATGCCCATGGGAGGTAATAAACTTGTGTGGCATCTTAGTTAGCCACAATATAGACATTGTCTCCTTTATAGTTGGAATCCTATTGAATTTCGACTTGCCCAATCTTAAGGTCTTTTTTATGACATCAGGATCGAACCAATGGCATTTGAATACCACTGGCTTAAAAGCTTTGGCACCCAAAAATTTGAGCTCATATATCTCTTCGACTATGCCATAATAGTCATTCTCATCCATGCTAGGCGTATGAACTCCGCAGCACATGGTTTTTAGGTTGGGCCGACTCTCCTCGTAGCTTCTCGTGCGAAAGCGATAGCCATTCACATCATAAACGGTGAATGACTTGACCCTACGGGAGAAGCCGCCGCCCAACTGTTTCATTTCGTCACTCATTTCCACATCTAACTGGGCCTGCAAGGTCAGGACAGGTAGATCGTTACATTACTCACTCCTAGGAGCAAAGTGGAATCTCAAAGTAGAAACGAGGTTACTTGGATGGTACCTTTGTACAGAACCAGAAAATGAAATCGGGCACACCATGTCTAAGAAGATAGTTTTCTTTTTACTCGATAGGAGCCCTATTGCCTCTCCAGTGTTCATTAATATATTCCCTAAAAAAACAAGAGACAAGGGGGTCGGATCGATAGGTGGAGGATAGTGATGGCGTATGTAACAAGCTCATTGAGAACTTACTTCTGATAAGGAATGCATTCATCAAGGTTCAACAACAAGTAGCTCATGATAGTGCGCCACTCATCATGGGTCAATTTCTTGTTGGTACTTGTGCTTCCTCTTCCGAGATCCCCTTGGAAAAGGCTGAGGTTCGATGAGTTCTCATCGGCGTTATAACGAGGGGTTGGATTGTACACGCTGGGAAGTTTCTCAGTATAGTACACCTGTGTGAAGGTCGACACCTCCTCCAGAATGAATGCCTCTGCCACAGAAGCCTCAATTTTGGCTTTATTTCTACATTTTTTTTGAAGAAGCTTTAGACACCTCTCGATTAGATAGCACCAACGGGCCTGTACGGGACCCCCAACTGTGCCTCGCACAGTAGGTGCAAAATCAGATGCTGCATCGACAGGAAGAAGCTGGGTGGAAATATCATCTCTAACTTGCAGAGCAACAGAGGTGCAGCCTTCTCCAGGTCAAGACAAACGTCCTAAGATAACTCCTTGGCACAAAGCTGGCAGAAGAAAAAGCTCAACTCTGCCAGGACGCGCCACACTGGCTCGGGGAGGTATCCCCGGGTTATCGTAGGAAGGATCCGCTCAATCCATATGTGGAAGTCATGACTCTTCATCCCTAAGACTTTCATAGTCTCCAAGTTCACTCCCCTACTTAGATTTGCCGCATACCCATCAGGGAAGTGTAGCGTCTTGATCCACCTCAGTACTTCCTTCTTATCTGGCCTTTTCAGGATGTAATCGGCCGGGCCCTTTTTCCATTTCTTGCCTGGCACAGGGGTCTTCATCACTAGCTTTGGTCTATCACAAATCCTTTCCACGTCCAGTCTAGCCTTAACATTGTCCTTTGACTTCTTACCAATGTCCATGAGTGTTGCCCAGAGTGCCTCGGCGACATTCTTTTCTGTGTGCATTACATCGATATTGTGTGGAAGAAGAAGGTCCTTGAAGTACGGTAGCCTAGTCAAGCCCAATATATGAGTCCACATGTGGTCGTTACCATATCCAATAAAACCATCATTCTTTTTATCAATTTGGAGAGCCTCTATCTCAGCAAGGACGTCAGCAGGGCTCTTAACCTAAGAAATGGGGTCGGTGACTTGAACACCTTTCGTGAAGTGCTTTTCATCTCGTCTCAATTCATGGTTCTGAGGCAGGAATTGCCGATGTTTGTCAAAAGAAGAATACTTGCCACCCTTGGCCAGCCAGGTGAACATCACATCTGCCTTGCATGTTGGGCAAGGGAACTTCCTGTGAACAGACCACGCGCTGAATAAGCCATATGCCAGGAAGTCATGCATTGAATACTGGTACCACAAATGCATTGTGAAGTTCCTCTTTGTAGCTCGGTCGTACGTCAGTAACCCCTCTTCCCAAGCACGTCACAATTCATCCCACACTGGCTGCATGAATACACCCATATTGTTGCCCAGGTGTCTAGGTATTATCAGTGTCAAGAACACGTTCCTGGGTTCAAACATGACGCTGGGAGGAAGATTGAGGGGGATCACGAACATAGGTCAACAAGTGTACGGGGCCGCCATCATTCCAAATGGGTTGAACCCATCTGTTGCTAGCGCTACGCGTACATTCTGAGCCTCCATAGCCTTGCTAGGATTCATGTCATCGAAGTGCTTCCATGCATCACCATCCGCTGGGTGTACCATCTTTTCACTGTATCTTTTGCCATTCTTGTGCCACGTCATCTGTTTCGTGGACTCCTCTGTCATGTACAGCTGTTGGAGCCTCTGTAGGAAAGGAAGGTGCCATATGACCATCTCGGGGATCTTAGATTGTTTCTTCTTGCCATCACTGTCTTCTACCTCCACAAACCTAGAGGCTTTGCACTTTGGACAGTGTGTTGTTGTCTCGTGGTCTCCCCTGAACAGGACGCACCCCTTCGAAAAAGCTTGGATCCCCTCATACGGCATCTTAAGTGCACGAAAGAGCCTCTGTGACTCGTACTTCGGCAGGGTGTGAGGATCCGGAAGCAGTTTGCCAATAACTGTCAACACAAGATTGAAGCCGTCTCGACTAATGCCCAGTTGCAACTTCAATGATATTAGGCGTAAAATGGCATCCAGTTGCGAAACCATTGTCTTCTCGTGAAGGGGCTTCTGTGCCGCCTCCATCATGGTGTAGAACGTCTTTGCGGTTTCCTCTGGATCTTCCTCTACCTCTATTCCTTCAATGAACTGTGCATCGTGTAAGTCTGCCATCATGTCTGCCATCCCAGCATCTGCATCATACTCCTCGAGGAGGGGCTCACCACCTCCTCCCTAATACGATGGTGTTCACCATGGTGGATCCAGCGGGTATAGTTTAAAACAAATCCGTTATTGTGAATATCTACTCCCACCTGACGCTTTTGTTTCTTTTTCTTGTTCTTACACTTGCTGCAAGGACAAGGCATCCGACTCGACCCTTTAGCAGCTAGGCCAAATGCATGCTCCAGGAAAGCATCGGTCCCCTTAACCCATTCCAAGCTCTTACTTGCGAAGCCCGTGTACATCCACTCACGGTCAGCCATCCTTTGTCATGCGCCAATGTAAGCGAGTAATAAAACCAGCATTTGCATCTACAAGGCATTCCTACCATCTAATAGGTGAAGGATATGTCCTAATCCCACCTAAGGATGCGTAGATGAGGTTAGCTTTCATGCTCCGCTCCCGTCCAAGATGGAATTTTGGCAGTTCCTGATACACGTCCCGGCGAGGAGAGTGTGTATCCAGAGAACAACGGGGAGGTGCTGCCGAAACTCTGACTCGGATGGGAGCAGAACATAGAAGCTAACCCATCTACGCATCCATGAGATGTCCAAAAACATGGACAATCCAAAAGAGATATCGTCGCAGATATGCACTGATCCGCATACTAACAACCGCATATCCCTTTCGGATGGGAGACGCCTATCTCGGTTACGCGATCTATGTACGACAATAGTAAGGAAGAGAGGTGATTTATACCTAGGGTGGCAGCGCAGAGGTGAGTCGGTGCACGAACATGATCAGGGTCGTCGAGGTGCTCCGGGTCCCCTCCGATACGTCCTGCTCTGCAAAACAAGAAACACATCACTATTAGTTAAAAAATTCGGCAGAACCTCCCCTGTACGAGGAGGTTTTCAAAACCTGCAAGAAAGTTGGCACGAAGGCCAACGTCCACATTTGGGGCACGATGGCCCACACATCCAAAAATCCGGCACGAAGGCCGTTAACAACACATACGACACGAAGGCCGTCAATGACATACATGGCACGAAGGCCGACAACCAAGGGGAAGGGTTATACCTTGGGTGGCGGTGGAGTCGAGCGACACGGTGCTGGGGTCACCTTCTTCTCCGGCAACGCGCGGGGACAATGACGGGGGCGAACGTCGAGGGCGGTGACACTAGCTCGTGTGGACGAACGACGAGGACGGAACAATGGCGACCGAAGTGGCCAGCGGCCGAGCCTCCTCCTTCTCCTCTCTTCTCCTTCTTCCTTCTCCCTCCTCCCTTCTCCTTCTTCCTTCTCCCTTCACCCTTCTTCTTCCTTCTCCCTCCTCCTTCTCCTTCTTCCTTCTCCCTTCTCCCTTCTTCTTCCTTCTCCTCCATTTTCCTCCTTTCTTCTCCCCTGGTTCCTCCTCCTCTTTGCAGCAACTCCGGGCAGCGCGGGGGCCTGGCCCCTTCTCCCTTGACACCGGGGTTGTGGCCGAGCCGCCGGAGAGGGTGGAGCAAGGCGGCCGGGGACGGCGGCGCTGCGGGCCGGTGAGGAGGACGGCGCGGCCGGGGCAGGGGGCGCCGGGGCACGGTCGGCGAGGCGGGGGTGGAGGTGGGAGGATGGACGGCGCCGCGCAGCCGGCGCAGGGTGGCGGCGAGGAGGACGGCGGCGCCGGGGCGGGGGACGCAAGGGTGAGGGCGCGGGCGTGGGGTCGGCGAGGCGGGGGTGGAGGTAGGAGGACGGGGCTGCTGAGGTCGGACCGCGTGACGGCGGCGGCGACTAGCCGCGCGGACGACGGCGGCGGGCCGCGCGGATGGATGCGGTGCGCGCGTGCGAGCGTGGTGGGCGCGGAGGAGCTCGGGCGGGCCTGGAGTGGCGGCGGCATGGAGGAGCTCGGGCGACCGGAGCAGCGGCGGCGCGGAGGAGCTCGGGCAGCGGCGGCGGCGCGGAGGAGCTCGGGCGACCGGAGAGCTTGTTGGGAGAGGTGGGCGCGGGCGGGTGTGAGGATAGGGTTTCCGTTTGGACCTGTGGGCCTTTTTTCAATAAGGGCCTTTGCCGAGTGCCCCTGAACAGGCACTCGGCAAAGGTGTTTTTTATTTTTTAATAAAATCCTTTGCCGAGTGCCACGTCGGCCAGCACTCGGCAAAGGCCCCTTTGCCGAGTGCCGCCGCTGGCACTCAGCAAAGCATAATTTTATTTATTTTTTTCTTCCCAGTTTTTTTGGGCCCTTGATACAGTACATACATCTCAACTTCAAAAGTTAGGACAGTTTTGACTTTTTTTGCTATATTTTTTTAATTATTTTTGTTTCTTTAAATTTTTCCGACAACTACAAATTTGAACTACAGGTACATGAAATAATAGAATTTGGTCATTCAAAAAATGGTATTCATGATGTTCGGAGTATGTTGAGGCCGTATCCAGGACCTCGCATGAAGTTACGACCATGTTGGTGTCGTAACATGACGAGTTACGTGCGGGAAAAGTGTTTTTAAATTATATAAAATCCAAAAAAGTCCGAAAATGACGAAACGTGTCGAGGTGTGTTGTCATCGCATGTGGATGCTGTGGTAAAAAATTGAGAAAGTTTCAAGCAATTTGTGACGTCGGGTGTCTAAAACCCAGACATCTCCACACACATGTGAAAATCAGTTCCAGGCCCATGTGACTCTTGGTTTCAGCCCACAACATAAGTTTCTCTCATCTAGTTCCTCCTATTTTAAAACCATCAGATGTGATGAAATAAAGAGGTCACATTATTTTCAAGCGTGTAAAAAATCTCTTTCAAATAAAGTGTATACACACAAAATTGATGTTTTCTGTGAGTGAGTCATCGAGCGACGGAGCATCAGAGTCCTCCTCCGACATGGTGTCATGAGCGGCGGCGGAGGAAGCGCGCGGAGTGCCTCCCCGTCCCCGTGGTCCCTGTCTTGTTGATCCGCCGCCGCCGGCCTCCTCATGATCGCCGTCTCTATCCCTACTGACAACCCTCCAGGGTTGCGACGCCCCGTGCTCTAGCGCCTGCGTGACGTCGGTCATGGTGGGGCGAAGGTTGGGCTTGTCGTGCAGGCAGAGCCAGGCGATGACGGCCACCTGGTAGAGTCCGCGGCGAGGGTAGCGCCCCTGCAGCGCCGGGTCCGCCAGCGCCTCCAGGCACCTGCCCCTGCCACTGCCACGCCCCTGCTGCAGCTGCTGCAGGTGGGGTCGTGCCCACACCAGCAGCCGTCGCTCCTGCTCCTGCTCCGCGTCCTCGAAGGCCCTTCGGCCCGTGAGCAGCTCCAGCAGCACGACGCCGAAGCTGTAGACGTCGGACTTGACGCTGAGCTTCCCCGTGACGGCGTAGTCCGGCGCGCAGTAGCCGTAGGTGCCCATGACGCGCGTGGACACGTGGGTGTCGTCGCCCTCGGGGTCGGGGCCCAGCCTGGCGAGCCCAAAGTCCGACAACTTGGGGCTCAGGTCGTGGCCCAGCAGGATGTTGGACGACTTGAGGTCGCGGTAGATCACCGGCGGCGTCACCATCTCGTGGAGGTAGCGGAGGCCGCGGGCGGCGCCAACGGCGACCTTCACGCGGGCGTCCCAGGCAAGGCCGGACTTGCTGGAGCTCGAGAACAGGTGCGCGTCCAGGCTGCCCCGCGGGAGCAACTCGTAGACGAGGAGCCGCTCCTGGGCCTCGGCGCAGTAGCCCACCAGGGACACCAGGTTCGGGTGGCGCAGCATCATCAACATGCTGCACTCCACCAGGAACTCGCGGCTGCCCTGCACGCCGCCGCGGCAAAGCTGCTTGACGGCCACCTCAAGCAGGTCGCCGCCGTCTGCCGCCTCCAGCCGGCCCCTGTACACCCTGCCGAAGCCGCCCTCGCCCACCAGGTTGGAGTCACGGAACCCGCCCGTGGCCGCGGACAGCTGCGCCAGCGTGAACTTGCGGGTGCTCGTGGTGACGCTGCCGACGTCGCCGCTGCTGCGCAGATGGACGGAGCTCTGGGTCTGCGCGGCGTAGCTGGAGGGGCTGCCGCAGGGGGACGACGGATCCACGTCCACGTCGCCGTGGTGGCAGAGACGCAGGCGGGGGCTCCAAGAGATCAAGCAGTTCATCATGGCTGATCGATCGATTGGCGTGGCTAGCTCCGGCGGCCGCCGACGGAGCAGGCGACCATCGACCCAACTGCCAAGGCAATGCAATGCAAAGAATGCGCAGGAGGGGATCGGAGGAGGTCGGGACCGGCAAATGTGCTTGTCTCCAGAACCGCCGCCCTGCCGGATCGCGCGCGTCTCCATGCTAAAAATGGGAGCCACCGAATGCGGCATCTGCCGGACAGCGTGACCGTGGTCAACAACGAACCACTGTTAGAAAAACAAACCACTATTATCTTTAAAGGAAAATAGCAAATTCCCACAATAGCAGTTGCCTCCGTAGCATAGTGGTAGTGCGTTCGCTTCGTAAGCGAAAGGTCGCGAGTTCGATCCTCGCCGGGGGCTAGTGTATTCTTTATTTTTAATCGACCTTTTGCTATTCTTCATTTTTTTTTAAAAAAAAAAACACAAGATTCTGGACTTCCTACTCTCCGTTCAGTACTTGAAGTAATCCGTTTGTGGAGATTAAATCAATTTTGCGGCATTTTTTCTTTGAAACTCAACACACCACATTCTTTTATAGTAGTATATACGAACCAATTGCAAAATGCTCGCTATGTTCAACATTACAAAAAGAGAGAATTGACCGGCAAGCCAATCTGCTTTCTTCACTTTCACTTATTGTATATGGGATACATCCATGCAAATCGAACCCATAAGATTTGCTTGTAATTATGCAGGGCAATCTGCTTTCTTCACTTTCACTTATTGTATCCTCTCTCCGTACATAGAAAAGATGTCGTTCTAGGCCTGGGAGTCATTTTCACGAAACAAGTCGTTCTGGGGTGGGAAGCGGCGAGTTGGACACTCTTGCCCTTGCGTTCGTTTCGGCTCCCGTTCCTGCCGCATTAATCGCATGCACTTCGTTTCACGTACCCGTGCGGCGCTCGCGCGTTGATTCGGCAGCCCAATCCACGCTGTCATTTAATCGTTCGGCCTTTACGGGACTTCCTTTCTCGCTGCATGCTGTTCACAAGCTGTCTGTTCATCTTCTACAGCAGAACGCTCGTCGCCACTTCTAGTTAGTGTTGCCCTGCACTCGGACGCCGCCCTGCAGCTGCAGCGTCGCCGGCGAGCTTCGACGATGGACTCGAAGATGGCGCTGCACTTGGAGATGGAGGTCGACTCAGGATATATATGGAGCTGCACTCGGAGATGAAAAACGTAGCAAGTAACAAAAAAAAAAATGGCAGCCACCAGGAAAAAAAACTAATTTGCCATGAATAGTGCTATGCAAGAATCCCTTGCAAAACGTAGCAAGTAACAAAAAAAAAAAAAAAACGGCAGCCTCCAAGTATCGATCCTGGGACCTGAGGACAAACACCTCGACACACTAACCATCTGACCCAGGAATAGTATGAATACTTTCAGAGCGCAGCCGATTTTGAATTTGTTTAGAGGAGTCCAGATTCGTTCATAGCCTAGTTTGGATATTCGACATTTGATACTGTATCCAAATACTCAAATCACATATTTTGATGTTGACATCCATTCGTATCATATTCGATATAATTGATACTATTCGTATATGAATTCGAATAGAAATATGAAAATAAATAAATAAATACAATAGTAGCAATATCTGATCTGTTTGCATCCCTTGTGGTACCAGAATCAGATGGCTTGAGTTCTAATTGTATTGTATATATATATGATATGATCCTGGGTACTACCCCTTGCAAAAAGAAAAAAGAAAACAATTGGAAATCCATCCGTATATGATTGTGGTTTTGAATTTTTATAGGAGTATATGTTTTCTAGCGGGAGGCCCGCCAGGCCCTTGTTCCTTTGATGAGGGGTGGGTGGGTGTGGGTTATAGTTGACTTGACGACCCCGCCAAACCAAACTACCAAAGCCAAGCGAAACACAGCCTGGGTAGAGGGCCCGCATGGCAGCCTGTATAGGCGGAGAAGAGAAGACGACCGGGCGTCTCCTCTTCCCCTTCTTCCTCTCTAGTTCCTTCCGTTCAACGCCGCACGCCGGGACCGGAAGCCGAGCTCCTTCGCCACCAGCCCCCCTCTCCGTCCTCCCCGCCGCTCCCCGGCCGCTGATTGATTGCTTGCCTTGGTATGTACAGTCCAGCTGCTTGGTGGGTGGGTGAGGTTCGTTTCCTTTGTTGTTTATGCAGAAGCTGATTGATTGCCATGCTCAAGCTCTGTCAACAATGGACATGGACGGGCAGTCCCATCCCTGATCCCTCCCTTCTATGTTTGTCTCTCAAAGGCTGAGGCTGCTGCTGTGCTAGGCCCTCATCATCCGTCCCGTTAAGCTAGGATTTCTTCTTATTACGTTCTAGTTTGTAATTTGAATTTGTCTCTCAAATCCTTTGATATGGAAACAATTTTACTTTCCACAGCTCGCTCATAGGATGCTGCTTGTTTTGACAGACAGACACACAGAACAAGCAGGGGAGGCAGACAAGCTGGGGAAGACAGAGATCGATCGATCGATCCTCGGAATTCAACTGAGCAGAATCCAATTCAAAGAGGATAGATGGATTTCGATGGCGTCGACAGCGAGCTGGAGGATCAATCCAATGAGGGGTACCAGGAGCCGGCGTTCGAGGCCTTCATGTGCCCTCTCACCAAGCAGGTGATGCACGACCCCGTGACCATCGAGACCGGGCAGACCTTCGAGCGGGAGGCCATCTTCAAGTGGTTCAGGGAGTGCAGGGACAGCGGGAGGAAGCCGACGTGCCCGCTCACGCAGGCGGAGCTGCGCAGCACCGACATCACCGCCAGCATCGCCCTGCGCAACGTCATCGACGAGTGGAGGGCAAGGAACGAGGACAAGGAGCTGGACAAGGCCTTCGCTTCCCTCGCCCAGACACAGGCACAGGCTCAAGACGACGACGCCGACACCCTGCGCGCGCTCCTCTACGTCTCCCACATGTGCCACAGGAGCGCCGCCAAGAAGACCCTCGTGCGCAGGCAAGGCGTCATACCCACCATCACTGACCTGCTCAAGAGCAGCAGCAGAAGGGTTCGCCTCAAGGCCCTCGAAGTCCTGCGTCTCATCGTCGAGGACAACGATGAGAATAAGGTACGGAGAATTCCCGGCTCCTATCTATGTACTCCTGAATCCTGATGCTGCATCCAATCCAACAAGCATCCCTCCCTTGTATGTATGTATGTATGTACATGTATGTATAGGAAGAGCTGGGGAAAGGTGACACCATACGCACCATCATCAAGTTCCTGTCCAACGAGAATTTCCAAGAGAGGGAGCTTGCCGTGTCTCTGTTGTACGAACTCTCCAAGCTCGATCCTATATGCGAAAGGATCGGCGCCATCTACGGGGCCATACTCCTACTGGTTGGGATGGCAAGCAGCAAATCAGAGAATGGTGTGGCTGTGGAGAAAACCGAAAGCACGCTCAAGAATCTGGAGAAGTATGAAACAAACGTCAAGCAGATGGCTGAGAACGGAAGGCTTCAGCCTCTGCTTACCAAACTCATTGAAGGTCTTCCCTTGTTGCCAATCTGCTGCTTCTTTCTCCAATACAACTTTGCAATTTGCAAAACGCATATGCTGAATACGATCGCAGGCACACCCGAAGTTCAGGTCGCCATGGCTGAATTCCTTGGCGAGCTTGCCTTGGCAAACGACGTCAAGGTTGTGGTGGCAGAGCAGGTCGGGGCTCTGCTGGTGAGCATTATGAAGACGGGCAGCCTCCCGGCGCGAGAGGCGACGCTCAAAGCCCTGAGGGAGATCTCGTCCAACGACTCCAGCTCCAAGATCCTGCTCCAGGCGGGCATCCTGCCGCCGCTGGTGAAGGACCTCTTCTCCTTGGGCGCCGGCCACCTGCCCATGAGGCTCAAGGAGGTGTCGGCCGCGATCCTGGCCAACCTGGTGGCGTCGGGCGCCAGCTTCCGGTCCATCCCGCTGGACGAGGAGAGCGGGGAGACGCTGCTGTCGGAGGAGATGGTGCACAGCCTGCTCCACCTCATCAGCAACACCGGGCCCGCCATCGAGTGCAAGCTCCTCAACGTCCTCGTGGGGCTCACCGGCTCCCCGTCCACGGTGGCCGACGTGGTCTCCGCGATCCGGAGCTCCGGGGCCACCATCAGCCTGATCCAGTTCGTGGAGGCCGCGCACCGGGAGATCCGCGTGGAGTCCCTCAAGCTGCTGCGCAACGTGTCGCCGTACATGGGCGCGGAGCTCGCGGACGCGCTCGGCCTCGGGGGCAGCACCGGCCACCTGGGCAGCCTGCTGGCGGTGGTCACCGTCAGCGAGGACCACCGGAGCGGCGTGACGGAGGAGCAGGCGGCGGCCGTGGCTCTGCTGGGCGACCTCCCCGAGAGAGACTGGAACCTGACGCGGCAGCTGCAGGAGCTGGGCGCGTTCCGGGCGCTGGCGACGAGGCTGGTGGAGCTCCGGCGGGGCACGATCCGCGGCAACCGGCACGTGGCGCCCTTCACGGAGGGGGCGGTGAAGGTGCTGTACAGGGTGACGTGCGCGCTGCAGCAGGAAGAGGCGTACGTGGAGCTGGCGCGGGAGGTGGGCCTGGCGCCGCTCTTCGTGGAGCTGCTGCAGCAGATGAGCAGCGGGCAGGACGCCGTGCTGCTCTACACGGCCATGGCGCTGGAGAACCTGTCGCTGCAGTCGGCGAGGCTGACGGACGTGCCGGAGCCGCCGCCGCCTCGGAGCCTCATGCTGTGCGGATGCTTGGGCGGGGGACCCGGACCCGGGCAGGCGGGGAAGCAGCCGCAGCCCGGGGCCATGGGGACGTGCCGCGTCCACGGCGGCTTCTGCTCGCTGCGGGAGACCTTCTGCCTGGCGGAGGGCGGGTGCAAGGCGGTGGAGCGGCTGGTGGCGTGCCTGGAGCACGCGGATGCCCGCGTGGTGGAGGCGGCTCTGGCGGCGCTGTCGACGCTGGTGGGGGACGGCGTGGCCAACGCGACGGAGGGGGTGCTGGTGGTCGGGGAGGCGGAGGGGCTGCGCCCCGTGGTGGAGGTGCTGGTGGAGAACCGGACGGAGGCGCTGCAGCGGCGGGCGGTGTGGGCCGTGGAGCGCATCCTGCGCGTCGAGGACATCGCGCTGGAGGTGGCGGCGGACCAGACCGTGGCGTCCGCGCTGGTGGAGGCCTACCGGAACGGCGACGTCCGCACCCGGCAGACGGCGGAGCGCGCGCTCCGCCACCTGGACAGGATCCCCAACTTCTCCAGCGCCTTCCACCAGGCCAAAGGCAGGGCATGACCATTCGTTGCCACGCTCGCTCTCTCTCTCTCTCTCTCTCTCTCTCTGTGTACATAAAACCCCAAAGCCAAGCCAGGCTATGAGCTATGCACATTCTGACATTCGTTTTGTTGATTCGTGCGTCTTGTGTTTACAAAATAAAACAACCATTCCATTGATTTTAGATATATATCGTGTCACAATGTCAGCACAGCACTGATCTAACCTGTCGTATGCAGTGAGCAGTGTCACACTGGCTCTGGCTCTACCGCTCTAGCTTTTTTCCCAAGAATGTTGATGTATGGGGAACTCAGAAACAACTACTGCGACTCATCAGTATGGACGGTCAGATCCTGTATGCCCAAATCTTGGTACAGACCATGCGTGTACTCAAGGACTCCCCGGTCGTCACCGCCGCTCTTCACCTGGAGTACAATGCAATGCAGAACAGCCAACATCAGGCATTGCTTCAGTGCAAGTAATGGGCTTTGCAGCTCTGTGCCAAGGGTTTTACCCTGATGGAGACAGATCCAACAGCCTGGCCAGGAACAAGCTCCCAGAATCGACCTTGCCATACTTCGGACACATCTTCACAGGCAGCAATCTGGAGAATATATCTATCATTTAATCATGTGTCTTAAGCGCATTTTCTTTTTCAACCAAATGCACAACTACTTGAGCCTTTGTTTACCTGTCTGGAGCACTTTGTAAAGGCTGAAGGTGGCACATTGCTAGGTGCAATTTGCAGTAGGATATTACCGGTGGCTTTAAATAATGGCAAAACCAGCATAAAAACTGCCACCGAGACAATTCCCAGGCACAGCACTTCAGCATTCTCAATCCTACGGATAGTAGTGCAGAAGGACTAAACGGATGGCCACAAGTCACCATGACAAATGGGAAGCATATGAAAAGTGGAAACAGACTTACCCCAATGAAAGAAACCAAGAAGCTAGTATCAAGCCTGCACTGCGAAAGAATTAACAAGTGTCAATTAAGATCAATGGTGTGGCACCGGCAAGGCACCAAAGTTGCCCAACAATGCCTGGGAATGCATGTACCTCCGTATTGAATCTGCCAACACATGCAAACAGACCGAGTGGTAATTCATATCCTCTGCATTCCTGTAAACTGCCAATCATAATTCTGTTTAAGTTTCAACTCTTATCTTACATTGGAACAAGTACAAAATCGCCATTTGCACCAAAAAACAACAGGATATAATTTGCTTCCATACCTATGTTAACACGAGCGTAGCTCCGAAAGAACCAAACACCAAGTAAATTAACCAAAAGATTGGTGACAGCAGAGACAATGAGATAATGCCTGGAAGATAGATTTTTAGAAGATATTAGAAGGTGCCAGCACGAAGCCCCAGAAAGGCAGTGGAGCAAAACTACTAACAGCATAGACAGCTATCATCCCATCTGAAGACACTTGACATAAATGGCACTTACTTGTGCTCTGATTCATCTTGCATAAACGCATGCAATGCTTCAACGGCCAAGGAAAAAGACAGGAACAATAGAAACAGCTGTCTACACAAAGAACCATATGGTGGTGGTCAACATGTTAGCAAAAAGCAAAAGGAGAAGGGTTAAAAGCAAGTATAATACTTGAAACAGCTATACCATATGTAAGAACATGCATAGAGTGTTTTTATTTTCTGGCAAGTTGTAACACATGACAATCAAGCGAAGATGTAAACCATGGATGAATTTCAGTGAAACAAATGTTTAACATAAACTTGAAAGTTGCATTTGATGACATTGTTCATATGAGCAAATTTTGTAAAACTGTGTGCACATATGTATTCATGAGATTGAAGGTTTTGGAAGCTTACAGCATTTGTAAAGGCAGCCAGAACCTCCAATCTCTTGTACCTGAAAGGAAGCGCCACAATGAGTAAGTGTGAATCAGTGCACAGCTGAACAGAACTAGAGCCTGAAAGGCGAGAGGCAATGAGGAGACTGACCCATAGGTGTAGAGGTTATCAGGCTTGGTTCGAGATGCAGCCATAGCGAACAATGAGAAAGTTAACAAGCCACATCCAAAGGTCAGATGGAAAGCATCTGAGACTAAGCCTGCAAAACAAGGGCAGGACCGCAGGAGTGATCACTGCTCTGAATTCGTCTTCCATCCAGCAGCATAAATGAAGCAGATAGACCGAGCAGTAGATGCGGGATGCAATAATAATAGTTGTATAGGATGCAGTAGCAGCATGCTGTTGATACACAAGTGCTTGCAACCTTGTTGATGTAATAATTAATACCTACGCGTCCGGTGAAGAGGCCGACGGCGAACTCGGTGGCAGAGTAGGCGACGTTGAGGGCGAGCAGGAGGGCGAGGCGGCGCATGGGTCGGCTGGCCGTGGCGAGGCGGAAGAGCTTCCTGCCGGGCTTGGGCCCCTCGTAGACCGAGGGAAGCGGAAGGGGGATGGGCATGGAGATGGAGGAGTCGGAGCGGACGAGGCGCGGCGTGGTGGCGTTGGAGGAGAGCTGGCGGGAGAAGGCGAGGCGACGGTCGCCGCTGCCGACAACGCCGTAGTTGGCGTTCCACGCCGCCTTCGTCGTGGGGGTGTCCATGGTCGCCGCCGCCGCCGCCGAGATCTGCCTCTGCCTTTGCCTCTGCTATTGGGCCGTCAACGCACACCATCATCCCTTGATTGTGGCCGTTGGATCCTAAATCTACAGCTCTCCTCTCCGCTCCTCTCTGGCTCCGACTGGGTCTCGTTGCTTGCCAAAGATTATCTACAGCTCTCTCCACATGATCAGCACGAGAAGCCAGAACGCCATGTATGAGCAACAACAATTCACATTATGCTGCCGCATTTTACAAACCAAGCAAATGACATAAACGGACGATACATTCAGATTCAGGTATACGCACCACAAATGGATAGAAATAAAGCAACACATAAACAGCACAACATCAAAACACCACACATCCGAGACAAGGATTATAAGACAATAAATTCATCATCTCAGTTATTTCCTCCATGTCTGCCACTTTTATATCATCACCATAACAAGTTGTAGTAACAAGAACAAACAAAGTAAAAACAGAACAGGAAACATATTACATTGTCAATATCATGATTCATGTTACGCAACATGTCAGTCTCCAAAATCAAGTGCATTCCATGTTGCACGCATCCCTCCAGTCCTCCATTGATAAGTATGTACAGCACCAATAACCAGTACTGAGCTACTTCTCTTGTTCATCTCCCATCAATCTTCACTGCGAAGCCGCAAGCCTAACCTCATCCTCGCCAAAGTCTTCATCCATCTTCTCCTCTAATGCTGAATCAACCATCTCTGTGCTGTGCTCGCCTGTCTTCTCAGTACCCACAACACCCTGCTGCTTCTCTGCGCCGTGCATGCCAGCCTTCCCCAAAACACCAACAACATTCTGCTCACCTGCATCTTTTCTATCAGTCCTCCCCAAAAAACCAACAGCATCCTGCTCATCTGCATCATTTCCATCAGTCTTCCCCAAAACACCAACAACATCCTGCGTATTCGCATCATTTCCATCAGTCTTCCCCAAAACACCAACAACATCCTGCCCATCCGCACCATTTCCAACGGTCTTCTCCAGAACAGCAACAACATCCTGCTCATCTGCATTTCCACCAGTCTTCTCTGACCATGCAGCACCCCGCTCCTCAGCATTGTCCCTGCCAGACTTCTCTGAACCCACGGCACCCTGTTTGTCTGCCTGAACCCTCTCGGCGTCATCCTCGCTGCTATCATTCTGCGGAGCTTCGTCCACTGCATTCTCGCCACCTCCACCACCACCACCTAGCGAAAATCGCGCCTCAAGAGCCTCCAGGCGGCGCCTCATGTCACCAACTTCTTGCTCCATCAAGAAGAGCCTCTCCTTTAGAGTCAGGTTCTCCTCCTCAAGGCGAGCCACATGCGCATCCTGGTCATACTCGTCCTCGTCCTCCAACATGTAGCTCCCAGCATCCTCCCCTCTACCAGGGTACACCATCTCAAAGCGGCTGAGGTCATGATCGAGGCGTCGCTCCACCTCGACGTGCTCCTCGACATCACTTCCACTGGAGTTCCCCTCGTCCTCGTCGTCAGATGCGGCAGCATTGGGGTTGGCTGGCTGGGGGGAGCTGCGGAGGCGGATGAGGCCCTTCATGGAGCCGTATCCATCGACGCCCCACTGCGCCTGGGCCATGTCAGCGAGGCCCTCGCGGGAGGGGGAGAGACGCGGGGTGGGGAGCACGGCGGGCGTGACGGGGCACGGGGAGACGAGGGAGGCAATGCCGCCGGCGCGCTTGGCCCGGATGATGAAGGAGGTGGTGTTGCGCGGCGCAGCGGCCTTGTTGTTCTTGTTCTTGGGGAAAAAATACTTGCGGGTTTGGTTGGGGTTGGGGTTGAGGTTGCCGCCGCCGCCGCTGTTCTTGAACCAGCGGCGAGCCTTGGCGCGGTTCTGCACCTGGAGATCGCCGAGGGCCGGTGGCTGGTAGGCGGCGGCGGGATTCTTGCGCTTCCAGCCGCGGTTGGGATTGGGAGGGGGGAGGAAGGGCTGCGCTTGCGCGTTGGAGGCGGCGGCGTGGTCCTCGGATGGTGGCTGCAAGGCGGCGGGAGGCGGCGCCCCCCAGATGGGGAACATCATCTGGCTGGGATCCATGGGCTTGCTCTCTTCTTCCTTCTCTTGTTCGAATCTAAAGGATTTGTAGCAGGATGTTGGGATCAAGGAAATCCCTTTCTCTTTTTATTACTTCCCCTCCCTCTCTCTCAAAAAAAGAAAACGGCGAGATTGATGATGTCTAGACGGTGAGGGAAACTAGATCGAATCGAACGATGAAACGGCTGGATCGTTGAGGACACCGGCTAGAGGTGTCCGATTCGATCAATTTCTAGGAACGCGAAGCAAACCCTAACCCTAGGTCGAAGAGGCGGAGCAAGAGAATGGAGAGGGAAGAGAGAATCCCAGAAGTGACCAGACCACAACAGAGATGGGTGGTGGGTGCCGGGTAGTCGGGCAAAGTATTCAGCTATTTAATTCATGAAAACTACGTTATAGCTTATTTAAAAGCTTCTAAAATTTAAAAATATGCATTCCAATAATGCATCTATAGATTTTATATTCAAAATTTATTGTCAAAATTTATATGAAAATAACAAATTTCATATGCATATGTCTTGAAAAATTCATAAAATTCGTCCTCTAGTGCATATAACTAAAATTTTATAAAAATACATATCTATAGATATAATATTAGTGTATATAGTTTTAAAAATTTTAGAAGCTCTAATGTATGGTTTTACAAAGGGTTTTTATGATTGCACTGAAGAATAATTTGCACCAAATATTAAGTAGTCGGCCAGAATAGATGATCCTCTTTTATCAAAAAAAATAATTTTCTTTTTTTAAAAATGTGCAATAGCTACCGCCGAGATTGAGGAACGACGCAATACCAGGATCCAATGTTCCTGCTTTTTTTAAAATATTATATTAAACTAATTTCTCTCTGAAATTTCTACATTCTAAACGGACCCTAGGTGGCTAGGTCTCCAACGCCACTTTTTCTAATGAAAAAAATCATTCGATCTTCCTATTTTGTCACCCAAATTTTATTTACCTTTCCAATTGAAAACATAGTTTTTAATCTTCTTGAGCTTTTAAAACTATTTAAAGTTTCTTTTAAATGGTTTAAAAAATGCTTTTAATCCATTCTCCTACTATATGATAGTCCCTCAGTTTTCTATGTAACGTCCATCCATGGTTCAAAAAAAGGTAAAGTCAACCTCTTCAAGTATTTTTCTAAAAATGTGATCAAAAAACTTATTTACTCTTAGCTCAGTCATTTTTCATTTTCTCTCATTAAATCAAGCTTGTATTATGCTGTCTAAGCTTAGAAATATTTGAATTTATATATTTTTATTTTTTATGATTATTTGTTAATATTAACTAACTTTAGTAACAACATGTGTTAAAACTTCTATTTAATATTTTATTCATTTTAAGTTATAAGTTGGGTTTTTAGATAAGTTGGGTTTTTAGATACATAGCTTTTATTACACTTAAATTTAAGTGCAACCGTATATCTAGAAAAATCAAAACAATTTATAGTTTAAAATAGAAGCAGTATACGACCTAATAAGAGAGCATTAGGAGAAGATCCAAATGCTTTATTGCCACTAGAGACAAGGTAACTAATGGGAGCGAGCAGCAGACGATACATCATTGTATACAACTATGATGGACCAAAGGTAGTATTTGGTTGGAGCGACTAGGTCGGATGAGACGAACCCGATTCTAGTGGTGTTAGTGTTAGTTCAAAGACAAGCAAGGGTCAAGGATATCCCACTGGAAAATATCTCTGCCCTAAAAAACTGACGAATAGAGTATCCTAAGGGACGAGTGTCACTAGCACACTATGAAGGAAGAAGATGGGGGTGCGGCGTCCCAGGACCGAGCGCAGTAGGGTGCTTGGAGTTACGACAAGTAGGAGCAAGGTGGAGAAGAAGAGGAGAAAATATAAAACAATTGTCATGCTGACACATTAGCCCCACACATGTCCCATTTCTTTGTGTCAAAACCATACACGAAATAAAGATGATCCTGTTTTCCCCAACCAAATAAGAAATAGAACCATCATATATCGTTTAAAGTTGAGATGGGATCATTCCACTCAACTTTCTCAACCAAACGTCCAATGAGGCAGTCGAGCGATTTTCAATTGATTGGCCCAGATTCTGCCGCCAACAAAAGCCATATAAAGAAATCACACATATACAATGTGGCATGTTAGCACAGATGAATTCCTTGCAATATAATCTGGTCAGTTTCGGGGTCTCCAGTGCCCAATAACAAATACTACTATAATGCCGCGTGGGAGCATTATAGGTCAGCACTACCAGGCAGGCAAACTTACCATCCGCGGCCTCCTCCCCCTCTCTCTCTCACGCATACATACACTTACATCATCGTCCGAAGAGTTGAAAGAGAAACTACCATTTACAGTTAAGAGGGGTGGGGGGCTCCATCTACCTACTCGGCTACTCCTTGTTCCGTGCAGCCCGGTCTTTCTTGTGTCCGCCTAGGATACGAGAAATCTGCAGACCTCTACTGAAAGCCTGGTTGAACAGCATCCTTGTCTGGAACTCCGAAACAAACGGGAACCAAGCTAGGAATGCGATCGGGGTGAACAACAGCAAGCCCATGATGATCTCATAGCCTCGGGCAAGCGCCTTGACCGATCCCCATAGCCCCATATGTGAAATAGCTGGCCTCATAGTTTGTGCTATCTGAAACCAACACGTGAGGAAGGGTCACAACCCAACTGTCAGGCAAACAAAGCAACCATGCAGAAACAACTACTTACCAGAAGCAAACCCCATCCAGTTGGCATGAACGCAAGGATGCAAACAAAAATGTCCTGAACTGTCATGTGTGGGATTGCTATCAAGATTATGATGATAGAGAGAAACGTTATAAATATCAAGCCCTTGATCAACCGGAACACAAGCTGGAACCCTGCACTGAATTTCCTCCTGCCAACTGATACAGTCTGCCAAGGACAGAGCACATACCCGTTAGTCAGCACCATTTCACATCAAAGGCTATAGACCTATTCGATCAAGTGATAGCCTAAAGAATTCATTCTAATTTCCAAGATGGTAAAAAATAGAGTAAAAGTGCCTCTAGGACCCTCTAAACATGCTGATTTGCAGTGACACGCTACAAATTTCGGTATTTAGTTTACCAAATCCATTGCAGTATCCTTGCACAAATCTCTATTACCTTTCGAGCATTAAAATCACATGTGCATTTCACATGTGCAAGTGGTTATCCATGTATTTTACATGTACAGCTCTAGCCAGTGTCACTCAAGGGTAGGCATCAAAATTAAACAGACTGGAATGGTAAGAGCACAGGTGGCACATTACCTTCATCACGAGCAAAATGACAAAGATTATGACCCATGAGATGCAATAAACCTGGAAAGACCATCAATAAATGTTTGAGTACATCCGGTACAGCATTTGTTGATATGCATAAATCATAAAGATATCTTGCAATACTAAATGGTATGTGTATTACCAGAACACTCTTTGTGTGAGTGGTGATGTTCAAATGATAAACAAGACCATACTGGTAGATAAAGAAGCGCAATGCAAGAACTATTTCAAGAACAGTGCCACGCTTTCCAGAATGCCTAAGAGGCTCCTGCTCTTTTTCCCACCATGACTCCCAACTTTTCTCTGGTGGCACCCCAATACCTCCCCGGTTACTGATCCACTTATTCCAGTCAGTCCAGTCATCCACAATTTTCTGCCACTCGAATCCAGAAGGATTAAACAGGAATGGGGCAAAGAGCCAGGTGACAACCATAAACCACATGGAAATTGTGATGAAAATGTACGCGATAGCTCCTCGGTATGACTGCCCAAATATTTCATACACAATAAGCAAAATCATCAGTTCAATGCCCTTGACAAAATGACTTCGTGAATACAATCGATAATTCTCAGCAAATTTGGCATGGAACACCACAAATCCACGCCCTGTAGCTCTATATTCAGCTCCTCCATGTAGCAGTGTTGTTCCATAGTAGTGCGTTTTGGTCCCAAGAGAGAAAGTGAAGAACACTGATGCTAACTGCAGCTGCATAAGTACAAAGTCACTCAATGCAGTTCTGAATCCTCTCTCTAGACCAATTTCCATCATCATAGGCAGCGCCATCAAGAAACCAAGCTGCACAAAAGACTGTGAAGCTAAAGCGACCTGGAGAGGCTCATTGTGTATAAACCTTTTTCCAGTGGCTAGGGCTTCATCAAGGCCACTGAGGACAAGATACAGGCGCCCATAGAGGAATACATACACAGTCCAAACTGTTATCTGAGAAGGACAGATTAACAAAGATCAGAATAGATCATAGGTTCTCAAAGTTGAGAAGGCAAAGAAGAAGTTTATACCATTGTGCTGAAGTAAAAACCAATAGTAGTATAGTAGCAGGACAACATTCTGAAAAAGTCAAAACGATGTCCAAGTCGGTAGACGTCACGGCTCAGCGTCTGTTCACCATTACCATTTGCTATTTTTGCTTCAAATAGTGAGATCTGATTGAGACCAACATCTCTGCCCTTGCCAACTTGCATGTATTCATGATGTGTAACATTTCCTTCACGCAATGTTGAATTAAATCCTGTCATCAAGTAACAATTATATTAGCAAAATAATTTCCATTGAGACTAAGCAATAATGGGATGAGGGGGAAACAATTGCATACCAGCAAATATGTCTTCACTAAGATTGATAATTTTAGAAGCTTTGCTTACACCTCCCCTTGTGAGGTGGAAAAGTCGATCGAAGATATCAGGATGCCCATAATGAAATCGAACTCTTACAAAGATGATTGTGGGGACAAACACAAAAAAAAAATCAATTAATGAGCACTCGCAAAGGAAAAAACAAGGCATGCCAACTTGACTGAATACATATAATAAGCATTAAGATGGAAATTCCAATGACTGTTAGTTTATAGCAAAATTGGAGTATCACCTCAAAGGATTGGCAAGTACGCGTTGTCCAATGGTCACAAAACTTGTTTCTTGGTTTGACATGAACCATGCAAGAGAAGAAACACTGTAGAAGAATTAAGAGATTATACATTGATTATCCAACTAAATGGCACAGACAAACTAAGAAATTAAATATAACTTTAGGAGTACCTGCCAGTGAAGATATGTTCTCTTACACCAAGTATCGATGGATATCTCACACCATCATGTTTCTTCAGAAACTCTTGCAACAAATTCCTCATTTTCAAAGTCTCCTCCATATAATGTTCCTATTATGACAAAATGGTATAGTAAAACACTCTCACAGAATCTGAAGAACCAATTGATGCATACCTGATTCATGTCGATGGTTTGGAGACCTTCACCTCGTGTGAAAATTATGGCATGGTTCTGGTTTTCTGGTTTTCCTTCACCTAGCATTGCATTCCCTGGAAGCTTTATCCTATATATATCCTATGCAGAAAAAGATGAAAAGATGATAAGGTAAACAGGTTTATCCTCATTTGGCACCAAGAGATCTGGAAATACATTCATTCTAATAGGTACTATTTGAGTATTCCAGATTTCTTGCATAGTTCTAGTGAAATATCATAGTATTCCAGATTTCTTGTACAGTTCTAGTGAAATATCATAAACCAATTCAATGATGCACTAGGTCATATATTGTTCCCTTTAGACCATCTTCTCAGCACACCTCAAAAATGCCAATCAAATCTAGAATATACAATGCAATTTATAGTGCATGCATAGCCGCGAAATTTGGCTCTAGGTTATGAAGTAAAACTCCGCCTACGTTGGGGTGCCTAGGGTGTCTCAACATAGCAGGTCCTAAGCCCCTGGTACAGGAGGAGGGTTATGTTAGGCTTAGCGAGCCAACATCAAACTTAGCTACTCTAATAGAGATGAAACCCACAAATTGCCTACCCCAACTTGCTTGGGACTGAAAAGCTTTGTTGTTGTTGTTAGGAAGTAAAACTTGTTTGGCTTGGATTAATTTTTGGAAAAAGCAATATCCACAACAAAAAAACAACGAAGGCGAAAGTGCCTCTGGCTGAGTTGGTTAGGTGGCTTCAGTTGTTAGGGGATCTAAAGCCTGTTCATGGTTCGGGCAGACAGCTGGTAATAAAGCACAAGGCTCTTAAACATGTGGTTGTGGGTCCAAGCCCCACAATGGGTGTATTACAATTTACAAATCCACAGACTTTTAAACTCGTGATTGTGGGTCCAAGCCCCATAATGGGTGTGTTGCAATATACAAATCCAGACTCTTAAACTTGTGATTGTTGATTCAAGCCCCATAATGGGTGTAGATTTACAGACTACCAAAAAAAAAACCGCCATGCTTTACATAGAGGTGCAGAAGTAAATTATAGTAGGAACAAAACAATATAATTTGATCAATCCAACACGACTAACACTAAATAAAAAACATTTTGCAGTACCTGATCAAGTTTCTGGCCAGGATCATCAGGCTTCGTTACTGCTGCCTTCACCAACGCGGAATAGTAAACCTTCTCTATTTTCTTATTTCTGTCTTTGCTAGGCTCTTCGACTTCATCGATATAGGCAACCCTAAGTGATGGATAACTACCAAAGAGAAATTTTCCGTTCAATCACTGAGAAGCTCAGGGCTTCAATACAAGTCACATAAAACAATGTGTTGCAATGATCAAAGCAAATAAAACTAAGAACAAAAAAGAACCCAAACCGTACAAGTAACATAAAACAATGTGTTGCAATGGTCAAAGAAAATAAAACTAAGAACAAAAAAAGAAGAACCTAAAACGATGTTGTAAAGGGAACAAAAACAGAAATCACGGATCAATTACAAGAAGAGGGAAAAGATTTAGACAGCCAACAGCACATAATTTAAGTGCTACAAGGGATTCTTGCTCTCCTACAACCATTCTAACCTTTAGGACCCTAGAGATTCTTGCCATAAACAACACTGCCATGTCAAGGGATAGCTAAATTCAAATCCACCAGTATGCTTCCTGATTGCTCCGAATCAGATTGTCTTGGTTGGACTTGCTATTGGCTTGCTCCCTTTGGTTATGTTATCCACCACAGTTAAGTAGGAATCCTATCATCTCCCTGATGGTTAGCTTAGTGCTAGTATTTTGGTCGCTTCCCTATCTTTTTTCAGGCGCGAATATAAATTCTAAGTTGTGTGGGGATTGTGCATGGTGTGTGTTGTAGGGCTCTAGCCCCTTTCTTTCTTCTTAATATAATGAAGCGCAGCTCTCCTGCGTTTTCGAGAAAAAAACAAGTAGGAATCCTACTCCTAGTAGAGTTAGTATAGACATCCTTGAGCACACATCTTATTCAAATGGAAATAGGCTATGAAAAAACGCCTTTTCAAAACATATACAAACATGAAATACAGGCCAAAAATATGTTCGTAGTACTTGTTAGAGTATATTTGATAGTTAGGATATTGTAACCTAATACTACCATATGTTTGGATCATGAGAAATGGGATCATCTTCGATAATGAACAAGCCAATCTATTACAGTGGAAAAGAAGATTCATAGAGGAGTTTAGTCTTGTGTGCACAAAAGCCAAACCCAACAGCCGGCCTCTTTTCAATTTGTGGCGAGATAGCTACTAGTAATGTGAACTCCCCTACTGTTCAGGTCAAAAATACTACCATAAGTATCCGGGGAGGCGTCTTTGCACCCAAGTCTAAGAGGCTCAATGCAATATAACTATATAAGCCATGCATTATAAGGAATTCGGCCTGCTTTCACTTGTATCCTGGTAAGCCAGGACAATATTATCAAAACACAATTTTGCCCTGTTTTACTACAGATCATAATCTGTCCCCTATGGGTACTCAGTAAAAAGACATTGTCCAGTTGTGATGCAAAGCATGAGATACCATTAGGATCAGGCAGAGTATTTGATTTTAAATCAAGACTTACGTGGTCATCAATCTCAGAATATCCTGTGCATGTGGATCACCAGAACGTTTCTGGATACCATATTGTTGGCATGATACAACATATGTGAATTTCATGTCAGCTATAGCTTTGCATTGAGTCAAAAGTCGTGATTCATCAGATTCAAGTAACAGGTCAGCTGCTCTGAAACCTTCCATAAGATCTGAGGAAAGCAAGTCAAATAATGAATTAGTCATGCAGTGTTTGGAGTATTGAAATAGGATCAGCTGTCAAGTATTCAGCAAATTTACCATCATCTCTGGCCATATCAAGGAAAGCCTGAAGGACTAAAGCTTGTCTGTAGTACATCATCCCTCTTACTGTAAGAAAGGACAACTAGTAAGCATGTACTATACACAAGAAGTTTCATTGAGAGAAAAAAGCATAATAGCAACTGTGACAGAAGCAAAGAGGATACCGGTTCTTGTCAAAGTCTGTCCCCGGTATGATGCCCAAAGGCGAAGATGCTCTTCAGATTGCTCAGTCTCGTGGAGTTGATCTTCACTCTCACACTGTGCCCTTTCAAGAAAATTCTTCCATTCATCTGCAAGGATGTTGGATAGAAAACATTTTTGATTATCAAAAGAATTCATGGAAATATCCACAAATCAAGATTTCACAAAAGAAACCTGGGTAGATTTTTTGCAAATAGAAAAGGATAGAAACTCCATCCTCATTCTGTTCCGCTAGTGCATCTGAAGAGAAAAGAACGTCTTCTTTATAATAAGGAGTCAAGACACTGCAGTAGTCACCCAGTGAAGCGGAATCAAAACAAAGTTTAATTAGAACATGAATGGTAACTCTAGTTAACAGTGTTACAAATAAAGGGAGACTGAACTGGATGATTCTATTGAGGCCCAAAGGGGACTATATATAGAAGAGTACTGGAGACACAGAAGGGAAACCCTAGACTAGGAGAGAATACACTAATACACTTAACAAACAGAAGTTTGGAAAAGGAATCAATATTGATTTGATGAATAGAATTGTATCACATGTTAGTGGATACGCTCGTAGGTAATTTCAGCATGTGTCCCATAAAGCTTTAAGTTGTACTACGACACAATAAATCATTCGTACTCAATAACTTCATGGAACAAAGGTGTGTAGTTTCCTCAAAGGACAAAAAAGGTTAAAGTGTACACAGTGTATAATTATAGACATTTTCATCTCTCTTCTAGTTTAGCTACAAGATACTACTATCCAGCTGGATTCTAAATCTGAGACATTACATTTACTGTTTTGTTGGTCACTAAGTGAAGATGAGCTTCCTTTCTTGAAAGAGAGAGAAGAGAACCAACATGTTTTTTTAACAACTGAAAATACTATTTTTTTGACAAGTTTTTTTTTGACAAGTAACTGAAAATAATATTAAATATCTAAGGAAACTAATAGCATAATAAGTCCATATATAATAATGAATATCCCTTACCACTAACCAGTAAAACTCAAAAGCTTAGATATGAATGTTACAAATGAATGTTACAGTGTTGATTTTAGTGGGTAGAACTTACGAGAAGGACAGCATTTGCCGCACTTTTGGAGCACTTGGCATTGACATAAAAAGAGAATTAGCAAAGAAAGATATCCTTCTTCTAGCATCCAGGTTTGTAGGGACATCCATAGCTGATTCCTTCACCGTGAGCAGAAGACGAAGCCTTTTTATCTAAAACCAACAAATAAGCATAATTGCAAAATAAGTTAGTTTTATTCAAACATTAAATGTTTTTAATACTAGGAAATAATAAACAAATCCAGACAAGAAACATAACCTTTTCATTCCATGCTTGTGTTTTATTTACAGGAAAATCAATAGCTTTTGTGAACAACTGATCTTGTTGGTCAAGTGGTGTCATTCCTTCAGATCTTCTATTATTTGCACCATGTACTGATTCCAGTAGTCTGCCCAAGAGATAATGATAATAATAGATATATAAAAAAATACAATAAACCAACCACTAATAACCTAGCTATGATCACCAGAGATATTGATGAAAAACTATGTGTCGCCGCGTAAGTAATGGCCTATCCATTATGAACAAAAATATTGTTTTGTCTATCAAGAACACATAATGTCTTGTGATATCATGTTCGAGAAAAAGAACAGTGTGATGTCTTTGTGTAAAAAATAGGCATGTTCAGTTAGTAACTAAATTTGGCATGCCAAACCTCAGGTCGACACAAGCTTTTAGGTAGTGTTTGGTCCCTCCCACAACTTTTTAGGTAGTGTTCGGTCCCTCCGACAACTTAATCTCTAACTTTTTAGCTTTCTAGTCCACGTCATAGACTCATGTTTCTTGTTTAACTTTGTTTAGGGTTAGGTGGCTATTTTCCTTGCCACAAAATTGTGACAAGACCAGCGTTAGCCAACAACAACAACAACAACAACAACATAGCCTTTTGTCCCAAACAAGTTGGGGTAGGCTAGAGATGAAACCCAAAAGAGACCAGCGTTAGCCACCATAGGAAGTGGCAACATTAGTTGCCAACCAAACATGCCTGAACTGCCCCATTATGAACACCATGTTACCGGAAGCGCTAGGGAAGTTTTGAAGGGCTATAACCACAAACCAAGAAAAAAGTCCCATTACGCTGAATAACCTATTTAATAGCCATTTTGTAACCAAATAATATAATATCAGATATTCCCCACTTCTGGGTAAATTGTGCATGAAAAACAATCTCCCCATTACTTAAAAAGAAAACATGCATGCAGTAACATGGTTAAAGGCCACTCTACAAGTTTGCACAGGGTTCTATACCCGCTAAGCTGGTCATCCATTATGTCCCTTGTAACCACTTCAAGCATGTCCTGAAACAATATGATGACCTGGCCCTTTTCTTCTTTGTTGTTATTTTGCTGCATTCAAGAAATGTGAATTAATAGTTTCCACGCTGAACATCATTAGATCAATGATAACTAATTTTTATACCAGTAAGTCAAGCAGCTCAATAAACTTCTTGCTCAGGGTAGGAAGGTTACTCATGTTCAGCTCCTTTATCAAAGTGTCTTCTCTTATATGCACATCCACCGCATCGAAAATCTTTTGTATGAAACTGAGAATATCCCATAATATATCAAACAGGATCAGAATAAAATCTAAGTGTTAAGGTCTTATATGCACATCCACTGCATCGAAAATCTCTTGTATGAAACTGACAATATATCATAATATATCAACTGGGACAAGAATAAAATCTAAGGTTCAAGGTTGCAGTAACGTGAAAGCATGAGAATGTCAAACATACTCTCTCTCTCGTGGGCCGGTCACTAGTGCATATATGATATTTTTGAAAGAAGCGTAGCATTCCTTGATAGCAAAAGTAAAATATGGATCCGATTTCATCCTCTTCTTTAGATCACGGTCTTTTCCTCCACTATCTGCGGCCATATCCAATGCTATTGGAATCTGAAATACAGTCAATAAAGGAAATTGACACAAAAGCTCTTCACCAAAATAGATAGCACAAAAATAGGCAGGAAACAATTACAAGAATATATACCTTGCTTGCAAGCAGGAATGGTGGCCATTGGATTATATCCATATCACGGTCTTTGCAGTATGGAACAAGTAACAAGTCCTTCTCTCTGTCATTTTTTTAAAATATCATAAATAACAGCTTAGCAAGAAGGCAAATAAGGGTGTATATATATACATGGGTAAAGATAGGATGTTGCACCTGTTGTCTATCAAGTCTTCCTCGCGAAAACTTGTGATAATTAAATTCCATATCTGAGCAAATCTTGCGGCTATTTTTTCTTGTTCTTTGGTGTCCTCAGGTGTCTAAAGTAATTCAAATGTACCAGGTGATGGAACAAACAAAATGTGTAACAAATACATTCCATGGAAAGAGTCAACATTAGACATGTTGTCAAGTAAAAGTTGTTAAAAAAAGAATCCACACCTTAGAAGGTTTGGAGAAAGCAGCCCGGAATCCACTCCTCTTTGTGTCAGATGGAATCAAACACTGATTGAAAGCCTTAGGCAGAGATTCAAACCGAGATCTCAACATTCCCAATGTCCTTATCTGAGATCATGAAACCAGAAACATTGCATAGGACAAGTTAATTAGATCACTCATAAATAATCAACACAGAACCATAAAAAAACACAATACAACCCAAAAGCTCCATATGCATGAAACAAACGGTGTTCATACATATGCACACACAAAAAAGGTGTGTTAGAAAAATTTGAGCTTCCACCAACTCAAACAGAGAAATGCATCATACATTTTTTTAAAAAACAGTGCCGTAGGCTCCCGCACTGTGGGGTCTGGGGAAGGAAAAATAGCCAGCAGCCATCCCTGCACAAATGTGCAGAGGCTGGGGCTTGAACCCTGGACCTCTTGATGGACCTCTTGATCACAAGCGGTAAAGCTCTACCGCTTGCACCAGGGCCGCCCTTCATTTTTTTTTAAAAAAAAAGTGACACTTATATTTCAAAATCATATGTGGTGCCACCAATCTAAAAAAACTAGTGCAACTAGCTACAAAAAAAAAGATGAATCTGAGAACATTACTCAACTAATCTATCACGGTACAATATTTGATCCCAAACCTGATGTCTGAGACTGAGGGAAAAAGAAAATACAAATTATGCTAAAAATATATTTGGAAATAAAAAGCTAAAGGAGAAAATGGTATATTCTAATCTATGATGGATTTTATAGGATATTTGGCCTCTTCCTTTCTCCGCCACCAGGAGTAGTACATCGTCGAACAGTACCAGTAATACTGCCGACAAACATAAAGAAAACATAAAGAAAAGAGAGCCTTTTATGGGTCAGAGAAAGATTAGGGAATAGTTGGGGTAAGCAGAGAAGTAGTATACCCACTAGAAGGGTTGAATAGCTTGCTGAGGGAATATACTTGCAAGATTCCTTTGATTCTCTCTTCTTTCTAGAGCTATAAGCAGTTCTCTAGTCTCTACTACATGTGCAATTGTGTATCATATGTTAGGACTGGTAGTGGTAGAGTAACTGAGTCAGATATGTCCCTGTTTCTTATCTTAGTAAAAGGCGCATGTGTTTGTCTAAGAGCTAAGGAGTGTGGGTGTGGGTGTTGTAAGGGCTCTTGGCCCCTTTTCCTTCTTAATACAAAGATACACAGCTCTCCTGCGTGTTCGAGAAAAAAGATATGTCCCCATTTCAAGACCAGAAACTTACACATTGTGTTATCGGTAACTTTTCAAACATGTTGTTTGGTTTTGTGTCCTAAAACAGATGTACAGATACATGCACAATCAGAACTTGTCATATGACCAGTACCAAGGGGTTGGCACATTCATGGAGTAGTGATATGAAAAGAAAATACTTTATTTCTTGCTGAAGATTGCATATGAGAATAAATAACAAAATAACATCACACAATGACATGAACACAACCCACCCAGTCTACTTAATAACAAAGTAAGTTATTGGTCAGCTTTACTAACCTCACCAAGACGGCGACAAGCCCCATAGACACCACCAATTAGCGTCGAGAAAATTGCATACCAAATTTGAGTATCCATGAAATAGACCTGAAGGACTCGACTAGAGTAAGTCAAAACAGGAGGAACAAATGTATTATTCAAGACAACAAAAAGGGGCAGGAAGCATACAAGAATGATAGGAGCCCAAAGCGCAATGATAACACCAATGTTATTATTTGCTGCAGATTAAAAAAACAAGAAAGTAAGGAAACATCAAGATATCAAAAAGGTAAGGAAATATCAAAATATCTATAGAAGATCATCATCATTTGAGGCATACCATGGGGAAAAAACTCGTGCCACTTAAATGTTCGTATTGGCTCCTTCATTATATCTTTTGTTGGCTGCACAAGTGGTTTGATCTGCACGAAAGGTACACATGAGAAGATTGAGTAACCAAATATTGACTTATCCATAACAAATGGAGTAAATGGCAACTAATGCTACAGGTCTCTGTCCTGAGTCTCGCAGATTTTGATAAGACAAACTCACATAAAGAATAGAGGCTATACAGCTATTCCCTTATAGAAAACATAAATGTTAATCACTTATTTAAGTCCATTTAGCATAAGGTCCATTAACCTACACAATTTTAGACTCACTACTACACAACTCATGCTTCTGATTATGTTGCATGTGGATCTTAACATAATTCTCTTTAACTGACACCTCTAGAGCCCAACCTGCATCTAAAGAATTGTTGAACTGCCTCACTCTAGCACACTTTAACCTCCTGTTAGATTAGAATGAGGAATTGATCCAGAATTTAAACTAAATCCTAGGAACTTGACATTGCTTTTGAATAATACCTCCACATAGAAGCTCACAACTAATTTAGTGGCCAAAAGCAAGACCCAGAACATTGTATACCTACAAGGGCAACAAAACTCATAAAAGATATTTAATGATAAACCAAAAAAAAAAAACAGAGAGCTGAGATATGCAATGCAAGCATACTTGAAAAGGGAGAATGCACCCTCATGCATTCCTCTTCCAACAAATAAGCGGGGCTGTAGAAGTTATAGATCAATCAATCAATACTATGTGAAGGGTAAGAAGAACGAAATTCAGCTTTAAAAGCCAAATAGAAAAATACCTGTGACCACCACATTATAAATGTTACAACTTGAAGATTTGATCTCTCAAGGGCTCTCCTAATTACAGGGAAAAGAAATAATGTTGCAGACAACACATTTGGCGCCAAGTAAATCACAACTGCCAAAATGTACAATGATGGCTGATTCTGGCCATCACCAAGCCAACTTTTAATTGTTCTTGCAAGGCCAGTTGGATTATCCCAAGTGTATGCATAAGTTACAGGCAAAATCACAACCCAAGCAGCAGCTGATAGTAACTTTAAGATATATCGTAGCTTAACAACAAGAGACATGTTTCTTCTTGCTTTCCAGTTCAAGATAATGTCCAGGATTGCTGCAATAGAAGATACCCAATTTATATTTTATTCTAAGTAAATTATGTTGAGGAACTTGAATATGAGTAAAAAATTGGATATATGCCCAAAAGCTCTAGATCCTTTCTCCGGCTATTTTAAGATAAATATGCTCATAAATCCCCTCATCATTTATTCAGCAGACCTTTAAATGCATTGTCACAGAAGCAAAAGCTCTAACTATTCTCATTGTTATCAAAAACTCATAGAGGTAAAGTCAATAGTTGTTTGAATATCATGTTCAATTGTAAAATCGCATGTGCTCATTTGTCCTAGCGCACAATAGTCTTAACAAGAATGAGAGGATAACAATAATTGGATGATCCCAACCATTTCTGCAAAGCACCAAGTTGCAAAAATAATTTGGTAATAGCAATTTTCAAGACTTATTTGACCTAAAAGGAACAACCATTGCAATATTTTTTTCCTTTTCTTTTCTTTGATGAAGATTCGAACTGAGATTAAAAAAAAAACTTGACCTGCGGGGGTTAAGACAGCCCCCAAGTATTGCATTAAGAAGACCTTCTTCTCATGCAGGTCGAGAAAACCCCCGAAACCTTGCCCCACTCATACACATGGCAAACAAAGGGATTTTTTTAACCCCAGCCAGAAATTCGCTCCCACGGGGAGTCGATCTCAGGACTTGAGGAGTGCTACTCGGACCACCTAACCAACTCAGCTAGAGGCCCTTTCGCAGTGGAATTGAGATTACTAAGAGACCAAAGTATTCTCTGTGCTGTTTACAACACAACAACCATTCACAAAAATTCATGTAGGAGCCATCCTCTAAAAATCATGTAGGACACAGGCAACTTCTAGCTAAGTAGACATGCAACTAAAACCCCATTGATAGCAGCACCAACTGCATGTAACCATCAGCCTTTGTCATGATAGAAAAAAAGGAACCTAGAGGGCTAGAGGGGGTGGGGAGGGAGGCATACCTTGACCTAGTTTCAGTATAGCCGCAGTTATAAATATGCTCAAAACCTGTTTGAATACTCCTCTATCGAAGATATCACTTGGTGTGCCACCATTCCAAGCAATTATGATCATAGCCTGTGAAGTTGTAATTACTAAGGATAAGGAAACAAAAAAACATCTAAAAGAGTAACTAAAAGAACTTGAACAAGCTTTGAGTAATGAATTTGTTTTTTTTCCCCATTGTGGTAAAAGAACTCAAACAAGCCAGAGAAATGCAAACCTGTAAAGATAAAATTAAGAAGCTCCACATCCTATCAAAGCTGCGGAAGATGTGCCAAAATGACCGTATTTCAACAAAGTTGACTTTTCCCATCCAATTGCCATTACCCACAGGCCTGTCCTCCTGGAACAAAATAAGCAACACCAGCACCAACTATCAAAATAGTGTACCCGCATGTTTCACCAGCTCTGGTGTGCTCTCAAGGCTAAACCCAAAAGCTAGAAACACGCAGATAAATTGTCCCTTTCCTAACTAGAAAGTTCTTCTATGCTTGACTTAAATTTGTCCCCATTAGAACTGATAGCATAGACTGAATAAGAACCTTTGCTAAAGAAAAGCTCAAAACACCAGATGAATCTTGTTTGACTGCTGCGCAATCAAGCACGTTTTAAATTCCCATCTTTGCGTGGATAAAGTTTCGTCTCAGAAATAGTTAGAAGGCATGTATATTTGACAAATGCTTCTAGTGTAAGGTTTATGGAAAGATATGAAGATGTCTAGTTTTTATCAATTCTCCTACTTTGATACTCATGTAACAAAATATTACCTAGCCCAAACCTAATTGATTGCACAAATGTCATAAGTATATTCATTATCACAAGGGACATACTCCATCCACATGGCGATGAGAATCATCATTTGGAGTCTTGAAAAAATCTGCATCAGATCGCATAGGCCATCCCAATCGGAAGCAATTTCTTGACCTGAGCAGCAGTGTAGAAATAATTGCATGACGTTCCTCAATATAAGCCCATGCAACTACAACAACAACAACAACATAGCCTTTTGTCCCAAGCAAGTTGGGGTAGGCTAGAGATGAAACCCAAAAGAGGCATGAAAACAAAGAACACATAAATGGTACAAGAAAAAGATTACGGTTCAGGCACGTTAAATGCTAATCTCCAAGCGCTCCTATCCATAGCTAAATCCTTAGGAAAAATGATGGAGTATAAGCCCATGCAACTATATAAGAAAAATGAGTGATCAAATCAGCCCTTACCAAAAGTACTCATTTAGATCGTCATAGTTTCTCCAGTGTGAGTGCTTTGATTTCATGATCTTGCTCCTCTCGGCTTCCTATTTAAAAGTTGCAAAGGATATGACTGTGGTTCAGGACATAACAGTGGGCAAAAGAAATTAAGAAACCATACCTTTTCTATAACTTTGTAGATTGGAGTCACGACTCTCTTCAAGAAGGCTTCTTCTTCTCCACCATAAGCTGGTTTAACATTTTCACCAGTTGTCGGGCTTACATTTCCAGCCAACATACCATAGAGTTCAAAGGCCATCTGTTATGAAACAAAATAAGACTGTCAACTCTCACTGATAATAATCCTACTGCAGGACTTATGGTCAATAAATCATAAATACTGTAATGTCCCAAAGCCAATCGACCACGACCAACAAGTCGCCTTGATGCTTAAGCACATTTGAAAGCATATTAATTTACACAATTTCATAGTAGCCGCAAAGAAGAAAGAAGCACGAAAGTCCAGTAAGATTAGACATGCTATGCGGATAACTCATTCGGCACAAAACAGTACATATTAAACACACCATTTCACCTGTTAACAACGGTTTGAAATATTCATAGCACCTTAAAGAAAAGGAACAACGCAAACTATATAGTCGGACACCATGAATCATGCATCTAATTTATCAAGTCACTTTCAACATGCTATAGTCTCGGGGCCCGGCAAAATTGCACCCAACATAAACATTCTCCCAAACTGTGGATGCGAACAGAATGTGATTATTCATATTATGACAACAGCTTTGTGCAAGGTCACATAAGCTGAAATCTTACTTTTTCTCGATCAAACTTCTGTTATAACAACAACAACAACATAGTCTTTCATCCCAAGCAAGTTGGGGTAAGCTAGAGATGAAACCCAAAAGAGACATGGAACAAAGAACACATAAAATGTACAAGAGAAAGATTACGGTTTAGGCACGTTAATTGCTAGTCTCCAAGCGCTCCTATCCATGGCTAAATCCTTAGGGATATTCCACTCCTTAATGTCTCTCTTAACCGACTCGTCCCAAGTCAGTTTAGGTCGACCTCTACCACGCTTTACATTATCGACCCGCTTTAGAATCCCACTACGCACCGGTGCCTCAGGAGGCCTCCGTTGGACATGGCTGAACCATCTCAACCGGTGTTGAATCAATTTCTCCTCAATTGGTGCCACCCCAACCCTATCCTGAATATCGTTGTTCCGGACTCTAGCCCTTCTTGTGTGCCCACAACACCATCGTAACATACACATCTCTGCTACACTCAATTGCTGGATATGTCGCCTTTTTGTAGGCCAACATTCAGCACCGTATAACATCGGCGGACGAATCGCTGTCCTATAAAACTTACCTTTTAACTTCTGAGGCACCCTTTTGTCACAGAGGACACCTGAAGCCTGACGCCATTTCAACCAACCGACTGAAATGTTATGCCTAACATCTTCATCAATGTCGCCATCCTTTTGTAGCATCGATCCTAAATACCGAAAAGTATCCTTCTTGGCCACCACTTGCCCATCAAGGCTAACATCTCCCTCCTCATTCCCAGTCGCGCTGAAATCGCACCTCATGTACTCGGTCTTGCTCCTACTAAGTCTAACTTCTTTCGACTCTAACGTGTGTCTCCATAGTTCTAACTTCCTATTAACCCCTGCCCTAGTCTCATCCACTAGCACCACATCATCAGCAAAGAGCATACACCAAGGGATATCACCTTGTATGTCTCTTGTGACCTCATCCATCACCAAAGCAAATAAATAAGGGCTCAATGCTGACCCTTGATGTAGTCCTATTTTAATTGGAAAGTCACTGGTGTCGCCATCACATGTTCGGACACACGTCACCACATCCCTGTACATATCCTTGATAAGGGTGACGTACTTAGTTGGGACTTTGTGCTTTTCCAAGGCCCACCACATGACATTTCTCGGTACTTTGTCATATGCCTTCTCGAGGTCAATAAAGACCATGTGTAAGTCCTTCTTCTGCTCCCTATACCTCTCCATCAACTGTCGTAATAAGAAAATTGCCTCCATGGTCGACCTACCAGGCATAAACCCAAATTGGTTTTGGGTCACACTTGTCACTCTTTTTAGGCGATGCTCAATAACCCTCTCCCAGAGCTTCATCGTATGGCTCATCAACTTAATCCCACGGTAATTAGTACAACTTTGAACATCTCCCTTGTTCTTGAAGATCGGTACTAATATACTTCTCCTCCATTCTTCAGGCATCTTGTTTGACCGGAAAATGAGGTTAAAAAGCTTAGTTAACCATACTATCGCTTTGGCACCTAGGCATCTCCACACCTCAATGGGGATACCATCAGGGCCCATCGCTTTACCTCCCTTCATCCTCTTCAAAGCCTCCCCGATCTCTGCCTCCTGAATTCTCCTCACGAAGCGTCTGTTGGTATTATCAAATGAGTCATCCAACTCTAAGGTAGGACCCTCATTCTCCCCATTAAACAACTTGTCAAAGTACTCTCTCCACCTGTCCTTGATCTCCTCATCCCTCACAAAAGTCGATCCGTCCCATCCTTGATGCATTTGATTTGGTTGATGTCCCTCGTCTTCCTCTCGCGGATCCTAGCCATCCTATAAATGTCCTTCTCCCCTTCCTTCGTGCCTAGCCGCTGATAAAGGTCATCACACGCCTGATCTTTTGCTACACTCACCGCTCGTTTTGTAGCCCTCTTCGCTATTTTATAGCCTTCAATATTGGCTGCACTCTTGTCATGATAGAGGCGCTTGAACCACTCCTTCTCCCTAATAGCCCTTTGCACCTCGTCATTCCACCACCAGGTGTCTTTCGCTTCCCGTTTGCCTCCCCTACTCACGCCAAACACATCCGAAGCCACCTTCCGAATACATGTGGCCATCTTTAGCCACATGTCGTCAGCATCTTCTCCTTCTTCCCACGGCCTCTCATCTAGCATCCTCTCCTTAAATGTTTGTGCTGCTTCCCCTCTAAGCTTCCACCATTTTATTCTCGCAATCTTGGGCCGATTGTCCTGGTGGCCACGTACCCGAAAGCGAAAATCCGCCACCACAAGCTTGTGTTGAGGGACAACACACTCCCCAGGTAACACCTTACAATCTAAGCAAGCACGTCTATCTCCCAAGGATAAAATCAATCTGGCTCAGGTGTTGTCCACTACGAAATGTCACTAGATGGGATTCCCTCTTCTTAAAGACGGTGTTCGCTATCAACAAATCGTAGGCCAACGCGAAGTTCAAAACATCCTCCCCGTCTTGATTTCTACTACCATACCCGAAACCCCCATGCACCCGTTCGAAACCTACATTAGTCGCACCCACATGGCAATTATTTATGTTAGAAGAACTAGCCCTTGCAAGACTAGTACAGTAAGTACAATACCATATTATACTTATTTTGAAAAAATCAGGATTGTCCATACATGATGATAGATGTAGCAAAGACACTCTGGCATGAATCTGAGGTTAGCTGCTTCACCCCATATGAGCAAATAAAGACCCATATAAAGAAGCTTGCGTTGTTGCACCTCTTGTTGGATAGTCGGCAACCTAGAATGAAAATGATCAATTAGTTATTGAGTAGAGCTATGACTGCAGCTCTTCACAGAATCATGAGCATCTCATACCATAAGCTGCTTTCGCGGCCAAGATATTTGCACCATCTCTTGTAATTCTTAAACAGCTTCTTCATTACTGTATCCAGCGCTCGGTCATCCAACTGAGAACATCAGCCAATAAGAAATAAGCAAATGCCACAAACATGAAGCAAATCATGTGCTGATACGATATTTGATAGAAGGGATACCCTTGGTTGTTGATCAGGTTTGGGAATCTGTCTTATGTGTACGTTGGCAAGCAAGAGTATGAGATGCTCCCTTTGATTGGCTACGTTATCTTTCTATAGAGTGTTGAGCAAAGTTAGAGAGAATGGATCCAGAGGTCACAAACAGTTATCGGAATGAAAATCTGATACGAAGCCAGAGAGGATGGTGAAAAGATCATCACAAGTGTGCTAACCTGGAATCCAAACATGGCCTGAAGCCAGGCAAGAAGATCTGCATCAGGCTTCTTGTCGTGTTCCTTGGGCCATGGCAGACCTCTGGTGTTGCGAAGAGCGTGGAAAGCGGCTTGGATCTACATACATAACGATGACACATGTGACGCAACATATAAGGCCTGTGAGACTATGAATTGCAGCAAGTTGTTATGAAATACTCCCTCCGTCCCAGAATAAGTGTCATTCTCACTTCCCGAGAAACAACTGCCAGCAATTATATATTAAAATAAATATTTATGCTAAGTAATTAGTATTATCGGAAAGATCTTTTCGTCTAGTTTTTTAACAAATTTATTTGAAAATATAAATAATTGCACATATTTTCTACAAATCGAGTCAAACTTGTGGTATAAAAACCCAAAACAACACTTATTTTGGGACGGAGGGAGTAGGTAGCAACCTCAGGATAGCTCATGATAGCCTGGTTGGCTCCATCAGGATCAAGCGGGAGGATATTGTAAGGAAGGTATAGCTTCTTCTTTTCCTCGACCTGGTTGTGCGTCTCCAGAATCTGCAAGGGGCAGTTTGTGTTGTGTGAATAGGGAATTAAGGAGAGGTGCAATAGGAAGATGCAAGCTAGCAAGTAGAATACTGGTGCATATATCAATGGGTACTCCAGCAAGGAAGATAGCAGTGATGGTTACCGACTGATCAACTTCGATTTTCTGGGAGACATTGACGGCTTTGAGGACCTCGAAGAGCACGGCGGCAGTTTGATAAGCTTTGGTGAGCTGAGCCCTGGGAATGGATGGATGGAGTGATTGGTAACAGTTTTATGGTTACTTTTATATTTAGAACGCATATAACAAATGAAATAGAAAAAAAAAAGACAGACCGGTCGGCTTTATCAGCGGCGTTTTGAAGCGCCTGAATGTACTTCTTGTAGTAGTGCTGGTAGAAGCTCTGCATTTCTCTGGCGTCACTCTGCTTGACCCTGCCCTTGAGCGTGGGATCGTTCTCCCTCTCGAGCCTCTGGAGGAGGGCGGTTTTGAACTGGCGGACACCACGGCCGCTGGAGGTGGGGTCGAGGCGATGCGCCTTCTCGAAGGCGTAGAAGCGGCCTGGATGCAGCGATTGATGCAGATGAAAAGGGAAGCAGCAGTAGATGAAAACGAAGGGCAGGAATGCAACTACTACTCACAGAGGTAGGCTACTCGCGGGTTGCTGGCCTCCACCTCGTTGGCGACACGCAGGATGGGCGCGATCTCCACAAGCGACGACGGGACGACTTCGCTGTCGAATATGGAGTCGCCGAGGTTGCCGGCGGTCTGGGTGCGGTAGATCCTCCTGGCGCCGGCGGAGGCGTCTCCCCCGGGGGGTATCCTGCGGCCCCCGCCGCCCCCCGAGGAGGACGCCATGGGTGTATCTAGCGCAGTAGAGAAAGTGAATGGCGATGTTCCTCTTCCTCTTCCTCTTCCTCTTGCTCTTCCTGATGATCAATCCTCCCCTGCAAACACGGAACGGGAAAGCAGCCAGTTTATAATTTGATTTGAGAAGGAAAATAAAATAAAATAGGAACTGACCGAGGGAGAGAGATTTCCTTTCTAATTTAATAAATAAATAACTGTAATGGAGAGGGGGGCTCGGCGAATCACCTCCGGACCGATCGTGCGGGAGGAGCAACTTGATTTCTGCTTTCGGGGGGTGGGGGAAGGAAGAGGAAAGGTGCTGGTGCTGCCTCCGCCGCGGCGTACCTGGTATGCTACCCGGTGCTGGTGCGAGGAAGAGAAACGCCTCCCAGTCCCAGTGGGAGTGCTGCGAGCTTCGCTTTGCTTTGGTGGCTGCTTTCCCTCCCCTCCTCCCGAAAAGCATGGCCGCCTGCTTTTTGCAGTCCGAGCCGAGCAGCCCCTTGCCC
>CM041635.1:59567960-59596751 GCA_023333625.1 Bothriochloa decipiens | reverse complement strand
TGGGACGGAGGGAGTAGGTAGCAACCTCAGGATAGCTCATGATAGCCTGGTTGGCTCCGTCAGGATCAAGCGGGAGGATATTGTAAGGAAGGTATAGCTTCTTCTTTTCCTCGACCTGGTTGTGCGTCTCCAGAATCTGCAAGGGGCAGTTTGTGTTGTGTGAATTAAGGAAAGCTGGAATAGGAAGATGCAAGCAAGCAAGTAGAATACTCGTGCATATATCAATGGGTACTCCAGCAAGGAAGGTAGCAGTGATGGTTACCGACTGATCAACTTCGATTTTCTGGGAGACATTGACGGCTTTGAGGACCTCGAAGAGCACGGCGGCAGTTTGATAAGCTTTGGTGAGCTGAGCCCTGGGGATGGATGGAGGGAGTGATTGGCAACAATATCTTTTATATTTAGAACGCATATAACAAATGAAATGAAATAGAAGAGAAAAAAAAAAGACAGACCGGTCGGCTTTATCAGCGGCGTTTTGAAGCGCCTGAATGTACTTCTTGTAGTAGTGCTGGTAGAAGCTCTGCATTTCTCTGGCGTCACTCTGCTTGACCCTGCCCTTGAGCGTGGGATCGTTCTCCCTCTCGAGCCTCTGGAGGAGGGCGGTTTTGAACTGGCGGACACCACGGCCGCTGGAGGTGGGGTCGAGGCGATGCGCCTTCTCGAAGGCGTAGAAGCGGCCTGGATGCAGCGATTGATTGCAGATGAAAAGGGAAGCAGCAGTAGATGAAAACAAAGGGCAGGAATGCAACTACTACTCACAGAGGTAGGCTACTCGCGGGTTGCTGGCCTCCACCTCGTTGGCGACACGCAGGATGGGCGCGATCTCCACAAGCGACGACGGGACGACCTCGCTGTCGAATATGGAGTCGCCGAGGTTGCCGGCGGTCTGGGTGCGGTAGATCCTCCTGGCGCCGGCGGAGGCGTCTCCCCCGGGGGGCATCCTGCGGCCCCCGCCGCCCCCCGAGGAGGACGCCATGGGTGTAGCTAGCGCAGTAGAGAAAGTGAATGGCGATGTTCCTCTTCCTCTTCCTCTTGCTCTTCCTGCAAACACGGAACGGGAAAGCAGCCAGTTTATAATTTGATTTGAGAAGGAAAATAAAATAAAATAGGAACTGACCGAGGGAGAGAGATTTCCTTCCTAATAAATAAGAGAGGGGGCTCGGCGAATCACCTCCGGACGGATCGTGCTGGTGCTGGTGCTGGTGCTGGTGCTGCCTCCGCCGGAATTTGATTTCTGCTTTCGGGCGGGGAGGGCGGAGGAGGAGAAAGAGGAAAGGTGCTGGTGCTGCCTCCGCCGCGGCGTCCCTGGTATGCTACCCGGTGCTGGTGCGAGGAAGAGAAACGCCTCCCAGTCCCAGTGGGAGTGCTGCGAGCTTCGCTTTGCTTTGGTGGCTGCTTTCCCAGCTTTCCCGAAAAGCATGGCCGCCTGCTTTTTGCAGTCCGAGCCGAGCAGCCCCTTGCCCAGTGCCCAGTGGCAACCCAAGAGACCCGCGTTTTACTCTTCCTCGACGTCGACGGCGACCTCGGGCACCTGCTTCTTAGAATTTCACCGCCTCCCGCCTATGTTTATTTTCCTCAAAAAATTAAATGAATTCCTTCAAGTACTGTCCCTACAAAACTCCTGAAAAAGCCTTTAGTCCTTTTACCAAAAAATGCGTTTTATTTATGACTTCACTGTTTATTATTGATGAGGAAAGGCATGCTGACTGTATTTGTTTGATGTCGGCTTGTTTCTTTCCTCTTCCATGTTTCCAGGCGATGTGGGCAGGTCAAAGACAAAGAGGGAAAAGAATTTTCAGTTTCACGCACACTCTCAAGCCTGATGATGATGATTAGGTATGTCAGTCATATGTGGCGGTAGGTCGGGCTGAAAAGACCATGACGCTCTTCTCTTCTTTCCTATCTACTCCTGCTGCGTCGCTTAACGGCGAAGATACCTCACATCCATTCTGTTGCTACTCTCATCTATCATCTATTGAAAAATAAAAATAATATATAGTAATTTGATTTGAAAATAGTTGGTCTCTTCGTTGCACAGCTGCGCCGCAACAATCTCAACTGAACCGGGCCATGCTGTCTTAAATCTTTGATTTTTTTTTGTTTTATAGTCAATTCAAAAGTTTTAAAAAAAGTTTGCCTAAGATCCACTTACATTTTGGAACTACTGGTGCACTAGCATAAGTTTCTCTTGCTCTTCTTTGTAAGCAGTGTGTCCGTACGTTGCTATGGGACAACTTAACTCTTATATTAAAAACACATGGATCGTACCATAAAATAACAATACTATGAAATTAAATATTATGACCAAGCTTTGCGACGATATGTGCTCGTAATGAGCTATTCATTTTCCAACACTAAATGAGTGCTGATGGGAAAGGTAAAAATGCTATCATGTATAAGCAAGCCTAACAAATAGTTTCCCAACTGAAAAAAATCATTTTATTTATTCCATAAAACTATTTGATCCAGTGAAAATATAAATTCTACAAGTTACAGAGACCAGAGCTGTCATCCCAACTTCAAACTTCACACTGAGATTACTCCTTTCAGCACAATGAATACAGTGAGATAACTTCACATCAGGAAGAACATTCTCATATGATGCTTCCATTTGAGCTGCTTTGTCTGTTTCTCTTGATACGAATGTCAATTAATCAGATCTCTTCTCTCACTTTCGGAGCACAGTTGGTCTTCAACTTGAAAACCGACAAAGGTGAGTTCTTCCTTATTCACGCCTTGATGCACCTTTTTCGTGTTCAATGTCGCCAGCGCAGTGCATACCCTACATTGTTGCATCTAAAATTTATCACAACAGTCACATGTGAAACAAGATAGCTATGCATATATATGAAGTTTACACTGCAGGGGAAGCAAATTAATGTGTACCATATCAAAGTTGAAGAAATTACCTTGTCAAAAAAAATTGAAGAAATTACAATACAAACCTAGAAAACAGGTAGCTTATACAACAGCTCCAAGTCTCTTGAGACTCCACTGGACTTGAGACAAGGAAAAGTTTTTGGCATCAATAAGAGATATAAGAAGCACATGGAAATTCAACCAAAGACCAACGTACATGCTCTGTAAAGCTCTAAAATTGCACTTCAACTATTTTCATGTTCACAACAGTGGGATCTACATTGGTAACACGGGGGAAAAATAGTATGGTATTTCTAGTTTGATGCAAGGACCATTATATTTTTACATAATTTTATTTGTTGTAATATTCTATTTTTGAGGTCCATATTCATAGATATTCAGCAAAGACTGAACAAATCCAAAGTACAAATTCTAAGCTACAGCAGGACTGAACAAATTCTGACAACAGGTAGGTTTGCAATGCATTCCAATTTGAGTAGGCCCACATATTAATGCAATTGGAAAAGGCATACATATGCTACCAAGTTAACTACTACCTTGGATGTGATTTCTAATCAAAGTACAAATATTATATCATTTGTTATTTTGCATGCACAGATGTTCACAAGCAAAAAAGACAGCAAGGACTTATTCATTTATACTATTGAGGGTGTGGGAGCCTTGCCTTTTTAATATTTGTTTTATAGTGCAGTATAAGAATACAGTTTTTATAATGGCTAGCAGACCATATTATTGCCATGGTTCATACTAATAATAGAGTTCAGGACCCCAGAATGGTAATTAATTGATAGTGATAAATTTTTTATCCCTAAAACAATAGTACTGTACAGAGCAGAAATTGATGCATGTTTGGATGGTCCACTCTAATCATTGTTTGATGCATATAATATATCTGAGCATCGATCACCAAACAAAAATAAATTCTCCAAAGGTGGAATAATGTGTTTGTCTGAACATTGAATAAAATCAAACTGCACAAATCAAACAAGAGTAAATGACTGGCAAGGACTGTCCCTTGTTGCTCACTGAAGCTGAGAACTTATTCAATGTCTATTGCTGTGTGCATATTCTGAGCGCGGATCGTCAACCAGATCCAAATTAAATTACACCAATCTCTATGATGATAAGAACACAACACTACAGTCCACAATATTTAGAAACTACTGATTACCGTAGGTAGAAGCAAAAATATTATATTGAAAGAAATATAACATTAGAAAAACTGTATATATAATAATCTAAGTGTCGTACTGAACTACTAATTTATCCAACACTGAGGAGCTCATGTCAGTCAGTCCTATTAATAGATGCTTTGATGATCTCTAGAGCTTGATAACATAACTCTGTTCTGAACATCAATGAAATTAAGTCATAAGTGCCAATAGCTAACCTAGCTGGAGGGGTCTACTGCTGTTGACAAAGAACAATTGTTGTCACTACAGATCTTGAGTTTGGGGCTACCACAGGCGTAGTTGCAAGAAAAACCATTGGTTACTAACACTTTTGCAGATAACATATCTCAGTCCAGAAAAACTGAACAAATGTATTTTAGAGTCCAAACAAACACACACAAAGACTTATGGTTTTTCAAAATTATTTTGATACCTCTAGCAAATGTGGCAACTCCAACTCAACAAGCGTCTCTCGTACTAATCTACAAAAGGAAGATCCCTGAGAAAATAGATCATCAGCCATTGAGACTCCATATTTGGCATTAAACTACACTAGATCACGACCATTATCTGTATATACATACTATGAAGAAATCACATGTGTTAAGGATCCATACCTCATACGCCCATATCAGTATTTGTTGTAGTAGAATTTTTCAAGCAGTATAGGAACTTCACTGTAAAGAGTTACACAATTGACATGATTGTGAGCAAACATTCATAGGAAAACATGCAATGGACTTGGTTAGATTTGTTTTTTCACATTGTATCTTTCCAAAATGACCAAGAGTAGCAAGCCCTGCTGTGATTGTCTACAAAACAAAGGTAAAAGTTAACAAAACTGCAAACGGATCCTTGGAAGAAAATAAACCATTATACTCATCGGATAGGCAAAAAGGTATTGGGAGGAAAAAAACTCGCATCAATGAGCATCTTGGAAGTCTGGTACTAACAATTGTTCTCTAGAATTTACGGAAAAGAAATACTGCACATATCTTGCATGAACCACATATTGCTATCTCTGCATACTACCTTATTGCATAGAGGCAGTTCCTAATTGCTTAGGAAGGAAAATGGGGGGAAGGATGCTACCTTTCTGTTCAGATAGCACAAATGCAGTCATATAATATAGTTAATTACGTGATCATAAATTCAGAAAATTGCTATCAACTTTACTATGGAAACACATAACACATGGTTCAGAAAACTATTCCTAATAGTTTAAGAACTATATCAGTCTCCAAGACTGGAGTTGCATCCATATTTTTACTGCACAGCTCCAGTCAGCATGTCACTATATGAGGAAAAGAAAATGGTAGGATGTAGCAACGACACCCCACATTACTGGTTACTAACTTGGTCAGTAACTTGCAGATCACTTATCTCAGAACCATTTGAGTAAAACTTCTGACAGTCTGAAGTATAGAAGAAAATATCATTGTACATAATAAAAAATAATCAACAAAATGATGTAATATGAAGAACAAAGTATCTCTAAATTAAATTTCTATTTCATTGCACTGGCCAAATGGTAGTCATGCATTTTTTCTAAAGCCAACATTGTTTAACAATCAGTCATCTTTAAGTACCGAGACAAACTAAGATTTTGTATTGCAGAACTATTTGGAGCAATTGAAAAACATGGGAGATCTGACAATGCAGTTCTAAAAGAGATATGACAATATGCAGTGACATCATTTTTAAAAAAAAAGGAAACAAGGCTCCTAAAGCCACATAAGAAATATTAATCATTGCTAATATTTCTGCAAACTCCTAATACCACTTAGAAGGAGTCAGAATCAACACATAAGCTATTTTCTTTAGCTGTTTTGATTGAAGATAAATATAGGGGTTCATGAATTAAACCTATAGCACCAAGCATCAACCTGTAGCCAAAAGTCATAAAACAAATCCAACATGGACTGAGTCTAGCCATGCATCATCAGCACGATGGTGTCAAAGAAAAAGACATATCAGAGAGATGGTTTCCTGGGGAATTCCTGCCACATTATCCCTAAGCAAGAATCTGAAAGACATATCAGAGAGAAGTGATTCAAGACCAGACTCAATCCTTGCTCCTAATCACATCCAGTTCCTATACTCAAAGATGTGTCAAAGAAAAAGATCATATTTAGTTCCAACCTATGAGTACCACTCAAAGATGTCTGAAAGAAAAAAAATGAATGTCGGTTCCTGCCGAGGAAGAAGCACACCGAACCTTTTCGTCGGAACCTGCTTGCTGCTGGAGGCGCGGAAGGAGGGCGGTGAGGTCGGGCATCGCGGTGGCGCGGAGGGAGGGCGGCATGGCCGGCTTGCGAGTCCGGGCGGGGTGGCCGGCCTGCGAGGGAGGGTGGCGTGGGCGGCCTGCGAGTCCGGCCGCCCTTCTCTTCCCTGCGAGTCCAGGTGGCCGGCAGGGCCAGGCAGCGCGGAGTAGCACAACGCGGCGGCGCAGAGGGAGGTCGGCCTGGCCGGCCTGCGATTCCGGGCGGCGCAGAGTGGGCGGCGAGTCCGTACGGCGCGGAGGGAGGGCAGCCTGGACGGCGGCGTGGAGGAAGCACGACGTGGTAGGGCCGGGCGGCGTGGAGTGGGCGAGCGGGGCAGCGAAGGACCGAAGGGACGGGCGCTTTGGATTTTGGAATGGCTGGATTCCGAAGAGGCTAAATTTAGAAGGGGCAAGAAACCAAAACGTGATTAGGGGCTGAAATTTTGAACCGGATTGGTCGCATGGAAGGCAGCCGCATGGACGCTCTACTCGGTGTCGCAGGTGGCAGACGGAAAATCTAAAGTGCGTTTGTCGCACCAAAAAGTGTTCATTCTTTATTTTTTATTTATGGGAGAAATGCACTTCTATATTGCTGGTGCTTGCTGCATTTTATGATGATTTCAGACAATACTCTTATACAAGCAAGTGGTATACAAAGTAAATTGTTACTTTTATGGTTTGTTATTTATCTTTGTATCATAATCTATCAATTTTTTTTTGTTATTCTTGTTGATTGTCTTTATGCAGCACATATCAGATCTTATCGTGTTTGTGGTTTTGTTCAAAAGGTTTTACTTTCCTGGTTGACTGAGCAATAAGGAAACGTTTCATTGGACAACACCTCGACCTGATAAAATCGAAAATTGTAGTATGCCTATATAAATTACAATGAACTAAAGCTACGTACAATTTTATGCAATGACCATCAACTGAAAGGGAAGCTAAAATTTAGGCAGCTGAATCCTAGCAAGTCTTTTTTAAATGAAAGTTTTTTTCGAGGGAATCTTTTAAATGAAAGTGTATATATGTTTTCCTTTCTATATATATTGGCAAATGGGAAAAAAAAATCTAAGGCAAAAAGGCAACAAGGTCCTAGGCCAGCCTCAGGAAAAAAAAATGGAGTGAAAGGGAGGCCAGAGCGGCCGCCAGCCCGCCCATCCCAGCCCACCAAATGCGGATGCTGATGGGCTCCGGCCTACCCCGGGCCCGCCCACGGCCCATCATTCTCCTCCCTATCCGACCGACCGGCGGGCGGCGGCTAATCGGCAATTCGGCCTCGCCGCCTCGCAGTCCGCCGCCCCGCCGGCCGGAGCCTCAGAGTAAACCCTACCGGACTTATCCTGCCGCGACTGCGGGAGCTGCTTGCTTCTGCAGCTGCTCTCTCGCTCCGTCCCTCTCCTCAAGCGGCCAAGCCCGCTGCTCGCCCATGGAGACCTCGCTGCGCCTGCGCAGTGGCGGCGGCCTCCGCATCCACGCCAAGGAGAAGCTGCCCCTCGGTCACAGCTCGCTGCTGCAGGTGCAGTTGCCCTTCCTCCTCATCCTCCCTTTAGTTAGTTTCACATTCATTCAGTCGTCTCAATTTCATCTCATCTGATTGGGGTTCGGTTGTGTTTGGTTCGATTCAATCCCGCGGACGGCTGCCGCGCAGGCTCATGCGGAGCTCGACCTCCACACAAGCCCCGCCGGAGTTACTGCCCCGAGTTACCTCGCTCTCTTTGTCAGGCACTTCTACCGCCAGGTCAGCCGTCAGCTCGTTCCCTCTCCATGCCTGCCAAGCAATCCTTCCTTTTACAAGTTAGCAATTTGCCAACAAATTAAATTAAATTAAAAATTCCATGTCTAGCTATCAGCCAACCTCGGAGCTGGCGTCCAGTTGCACAACGGCGATGACCTCACCTACAGCCTTCGCGCCAAGAAGGCCGTTTTGTTCAATCCAGACAATGGCTACCTAGGCCTAAACCTCAAAGGACGCTTACTTACCGACAAAGAGTTCAAGCCGGTAACTCAACTTTCTTGCATATGGCAAAGCAAAAATACGCCTGCTGTCAGCCCTGTACTGTTCGGTGTGATCTATCTTATTAACCACACCACAACCTTGCTCTCAGTCTCAACCTGTGATCCTTGGTCCTTGCAGACAAAAACATCTGGAGCCGTTGAATTGGCCTGGACCATACTTGACTTCAAACAGGGCCAAGATGTAAGGCTCAAAGTTGGCTACGAATTGTATGACAAGGTAATCAGACCATTTCGTATTATCAGCCACTTCATTTATGCATGACATGCAAAAGGCTGTTCCATCGGCAAGCAAACCATCTAAACAGCTGCTTCCTTTTAGTGACCATGGTCATTTTTTTTCCGCACAGAGTAGAGTGCATGGGTGGGCAGTGAAACATGATTAGTCATGAGCAAATGCAGTGTTCAAAAGCCGCAAATATTCACAAGCTGAGTGAATTATCTAGTCATACAAGTTTCAGCTAGATTGCAAATTATTTCTCTGATTCTTTTCCCCTCACAATCTTCTGTGTGATGCTGGTTCACTCCTGCCTATGACCGTAGCACATTAATTAACATAATTGCTTCTGTCCAGATCACTTTTGACTTGGTAACAATCTCCCAGAACCATGTACTAAGGTAGCCACTCATTTCTGTGCTGTGGGTACTATTACTGCAGAGTACTTTCTCTTAAAAAAAGTTTACAGCCGGGATTGTTTATGTGACATACCATATGTTCGCTGGAGAAACCTTTTGGGGAAAACATGTAAATTGATGTGCTGTTTGTAACACCTCTTGGTGTTTGACATTGGTAGCATCCAAGTTTGTTTTTGTATCAGGCATGCCCTTTTTGTTGTAGCTATCAATCTTGCTGATATACCTGGTTGGTTCTTATGCTACTGATTTGGGGCTAAACCTAAACGTGTGTGTGTGTGTGTGTGTGTGTGTGTGACATTGGTAGCATCCTAGTTTGTTTTTGTATCAGGCATGTCCTTTTTGTTGTGGCTATCTATCTTGCTGATATATCTGGTTGGTTCTTATGCTACTGATTTGGGGCTATGATATACTTGGTGGTTCTTATGCTACTGAGAGAGAGAGAGAGAGAGAGAGAGGGAGAGAGAGAGAAGAGAGAAGAGAGAGAGATTGTCTTTGTGCCTTGTCGTGATCTTTTAAAATTGTTATTGTTATTTGACTGCAGGTGCCTTATTTCCAGCTTAGAGAAAACAGTTGGACGCTGAATGCTTATATGGATGGGAAATGGGATGTTAGATTTGAAATGTGATGAGAATCCACTTTTCAGTAGTGTTTGTGTAGGGTCTTAGTAGCATAATGATTTCTTAGGCTACCAATTCTACTTCTCTGTGCTGCACTGGAAAATGTTGATACCATCAATCCATTTTTATGCAAACTGGAAACTATTCAGTCGCTTTTGGCCATGTATGTAGTACAAAACCACTATTCATGCTCATCTGGTTTGGAAGAGGACGTTGGCTCACTGCATCAGCTTTGGTAGTCTTCTGTACTATATAATACTACAGTAGTATATAGCCTTAATAATAATAATGCCCTTTGTTGGGTGTGGTGGTGGCGTCTCTTTAGTGCCTGAAGAAGACTGAAAAGGGTGTGCGTGTGTGGTAGCAGACTAGTTGAAGCATCCTGATTCAGCAGCACCCTTCTCCTTGCGTGCCCGTGCACCTGCTGCTACTTGTCATCTGCCAGACAGACTGTCTGTCTATAAAACCAGACAGACCCAGCGGCTCGTGGTGCTCACCCGCCTCGCATTGCTGGCCGTGGCCGAACAACAAGCTAAGCTACCATGCGCACTCCGGCGGTCCTCCTCCACTCGGGCTCAGCCCCCTCTCTGGCACCGGCTGCTTCTCTGCCTCTCCTGCTCCCTGCTCATGCAGAGGAGCAGCAGCAGGCCATCTCCGTGGACTCCGACACGGTGGTCATCCTGGCGTCCCTCCTCTGCGCCCTCATCTGCGTCGCCGGCCTTGCGCTCGTCGCCCGGTGCGCCTGCCGCAGAGGAGGAGGAGGAGCCTCTGTGTCAGCGGTGGCCGGCGGCAGCTATGGCGGCAGGTCGTCCGCCCAGCCGCCCAGGGGACTGGAGAAGGCGGCCATCGAGGCGCTGCCGACCGTCTCCCTGAATAAACTCAAGGCAAGGACAAGAGACAAGGAGTGCGCCATCTGTCTGGCGGCGTTCGCCGAGGGAGACCAGCTCCGTGTGCTGCCGCGCTGCGCCCACGGCTTCCATGCGGCGTGCATCGATACCTGGCTCGTCGCCCACGCCAGCTGCCCCTCCTGCCGCGCCACCATCGTCTCGCCATCGCCTCCGCTGTGCCGGAGGTGCGGGGCGGCCTGCTGCGACCTGCAGGACGCCATGGCCATCGATGGAGCGAGCCTGTCATCGTCCACATCCATCCACTGATGATTGGAAATGGAAATGGCCACGGAATGAAGATGCAAAGAACTCATCGACGCCTTCCAATGCAAACATAATAATGTCATCGATTCATCATTGGAGGAAATTACAAGCTAGTATATATGTAGCACGTAACCAATCCTTCATTTCGAGCCCCGTATGTGTGCATGGATGGCCATCATTGCAGTAGAAAGAAACTGCCTTGAGCGAATGATCAGCAGGACATCAAGCTTTCGTTGACGTCTGTGTTCTACGGACGGAGTATATTCAATATTTTTTTCTCCAATCTCTGTGCTTGTCTATCTTTAGAAATACTCCATCGGTACCTAAAAGAATGCAATTCTAGATTTAAACCAAGTCAATATTTTCTTAAATATAACTAAGTTTATAATATAAAAATATCAACATTTAAATCTCCGAATATATTATATTCATATATTTATTATGAAAATACTATAACTAATCTAATGATACTTATTCATAATATCATAAATGCTACTGCTATTTATAACATTTGAGCAAACTTAAAATAGTTTGACATCTTCAAAAACAAAAATTGTATTCTTTTTTGTTAGTAATTAGTTCAAAATATTATATATCTGAAAATCGATGGGATGGTAACTAGTTAGTACTACTCCCTCCATTCTAATAAATTATGAAAACATACTTGTTATAATTTTGAACTGAGTGAGTAGTATATATTAAAAAAGAACGGATCGAGTTATGCTAATAAATACTGTAGTTGTGTTTTTTCATCTTATCTAAAAAAAAGTTGTGTTTTTCAAGCTTTGACGCTTACTGCCCTTAAAAAAATAGCATTTAACTCTTCTATACAGACTTATGTATATACATATACAGTTGCGTTGAAAATAAATACTAGAAGATTTTTAGTGCGGACAAATCTGGTGCTATTGGAGAGAACAAGAACATGCTATCTATCTATCTATCCCTTATTATTCTCTTTAGCTCCTGGCCGATGCTTTAATTTCTCCATTTAGTTTCCAGCCACTGCTGCTATCTTGCATCTGCATCTCTCTGCGCAGATGATGGCCTGATGGACCCCGTCTTTTGGCTCTCTTGACCTCGTAAAGCAACCATCAGTTTAATTTCAGCCATTGCAAGTGCTACCTCCACTATCATGCAAATATATTCCCTCCACTTTGGCTCATGCTACTCCAGGGTCTCTTCGTCTCCGCTAGTACCATGGACATCGATCTAACGATGGTTTAGTCTGTTTAAACATTGCATGATGCTATGTCTATGTCGTTTGTGTTTCTCCAGTGTAAACACTCATTTTGCCTATTTGACCATTTATTTAGATCAAACAATGACTAAACGGTAGGTATCTGACTTTTTTTAAATTGTTTGGATCCAGCAACTAAATTTTAACTGACTATATTTAGCTGCTAGGGATCCAAGAGGCCTAGCTAAAAGACTGGCCAAAATTTAGCTAAGTTTAGCAAATTCTACATAGCTAAAGTTTAGCTAGGAAAACTTTTAGCTGCCTAAAGTTAACTTTTCATCATACTTTATAGGGCGTAAATATTCCTACATTATTATTTGTACATATTTGCTACTCACACGACAAATTGATCGACTACACCTTGACCATCACTGCCCTAGCTTAGAATGCCTTTGCCCAAACAGTGTTGTTATTATGCCACATCACAACCACCTTTGCCGCTGATATCTGACAGCACCTAGCCACCTTGTTGGCCCGCTCAATGTGCCACCAGCCCACCACAATGGTGGATTACCACCGTGCAAGGGCCTCCCTAGCACGACCATCACATTCGAAACCTAAACTTTGGCCATCACACATTCCAAACATACAGAGTCAGCATGTTTTTTTTTTTGTGTGTGCTACTGGGATGTGCATGTACTACACATATTTTCTTTGGAGGTTTGTTAGGTAGGAGAACATAGTTTTGTAAGCTCATCATCGTGGCTTTGGGTCTATGGGTCAACATGAGAGGGCAACAGCAATGTTAAAGGACCAAGCAGTCCATATGCATCAGGTGACATTAGTTATAACAGATCTCACGAGGTTTGAATCATAGAAAATAAAGATCGGTCCCACTACCGAAGAAACAATTTGCTCACCTTCTCCTTTAGGGCGTGTTTAGAACGTGGAAAAAATTATCATGTTCCTGCTTTTTTTCCTGTAAAATTGAATCGTGAAATTCATGATATTTATGTGAAATTCCACATTCCAAATAGACCCTTAATTTTTCAATGTTTTCTCGTCATCATACTTCCATCCGTGGCATTCTCACTATTCAAAATCCCTACTTTCCATGCCTAGCTCAAGCCTACACGACTTAGATTTGGAAGCAAGAGAGCGGTGAGTATGCGAAGGGCAACGACAAGTCATGGGGAGGTGTGCTCGAGGTGACATGCCAACCACGAGCAAGGTGAGTAGTCATAGTGTTTAGCAGGCGGATAGAGTGTCTGCCTCCTTTAATTTTCTCACTCGATTAAGCCTCAGTTCACACAATGCAGTGGGTCTTTAGCGAACACACTAGATCTTGCGATGGAGAGGGGCCTTGTTGCGAACACACTAGATCTAGCGAACACACTAGATATCTCGTCAAGCTCGCGAAAGCAACCGATTTTTCAGTTGATTCACTATCTATATGGACGACTTTGGGTGGCTTAGGCCAGCCCCAACACAACGTTCTAGATGTTAGTTCATTGCTCCACAGACACCGCAAAGCCTCCAAGCTCACATAGAATATAGAGCGGTTCTGCCTAACAGTATAAGTACTTGCAAAAGTAACAAGTACATAAATGTGACAAAAGTTTTTGGTATGCATTGTGGAAGATGATGTGATGACCGTGTTATACCTTTTCACATAAGTGAGAGGGAAGGACTAGAAATCTAGCAAAACATTGGCTTGCGCTGTGAGAGGAATAGCTTCGTGAGTTCATGTCCTCATTGCCTGTGTGGACAACAACTCTTAGCCCAAGCCCATGACACGGACAGCTCGCGTTGGGGCTGGCTTTGTTCTTTTTGCCAAGAGTGCGCATTCAATCTTACTTTTTTGGAACAGACATAATTTGAATTAGGATAAAAAAAGACATAATTTGAACCCCAATCACAATTCACAAACGTTCCATTCCCGCCAATATGTTTGGGGCCCTCCTCGTTTTTTTTGCTCCATCAATGATCAAATATATAGGTAGGATGTTGATATACAGAATCAAACACAAACAAACAAAAATACACAATGGATAGTAATGAAGTGTGATAAATAATCAGAATTCAATTCAATCCAATCCAAAAAAAAAAAAAATCCAATTCAGTGGTGGTCCTCCTCTGCGTCCGGCGCCATGGCTGGCAGCCCTCTGGCTCCGACGTTGAAGAACTCGATGATGACCTCGAGGGGCAGGCCCTTGGTCTCCGGCACCCGCAGCGCCACGAAGGCCAGCGCCAGGCAGCAAACGACGGCGTAGAAGCCGAACACCCCAGTGAGCCCCACCCATCTGAGCATCACCGGCAGGCTGTATGTGACGGCGATGTCGCCGAGCCAGAAGGCGAGCGAGCAGATAGCGATGCAGAGCCCCCGCACCCGCGTCGGGAAGATCTCGGCGCACAGGATGTTGGGGATGGGCCCGAACCCCATGACGAAGCAGCACAGGTACACCATGACGCTCCCCGTGGCCACCGCCGCGTGCGCCGCCGCCGCCATGGGCACCACGCTCGCCACCACCAGCGCCGCCAGCGACGCGATCAGCACCGGGATCGTCCACAGCAGCAGGCTCCGCCGCCCCGACGCGTCCATGAGCCGCATCGCCACGCCGATGGTGGGCAGCATCAGCAGCGTGGTGAGGCCGCTGATGAGGATGGACGTGGAGTCGGCGCTCAGCCCCAGGCTCGCCAGCAGCACGCTAACGCCGGCCTGGTCCAGGATCTGCGGCGTGTAGTAGAGCACGCCGTTGATGCCCGAGAACTGCTGCAGCACCTGCATCGTGACGCCGCACACCAGCGCGTGACGCACGCCAGGCTCCAGGAGCTCGCGCCACCGCGCACCGCCGGCCTCCGAGGAGCCGGACACCACCGCCGGGTCCACGAACGCCGCGTCCCCCTGCGGCTTGGCGGCGTGCTGGTACAGCGCCGACTGGCTCACGAGCGCCGCCGCGTGCACGCCGTCCTCGCCGCCGCCGCCCGCCTCCTCGTGCAGGTACATCCTCTTGACGCCGCCCTCCGGCCCGTCCGTGCGCTTCCACGCCAGCTGCCAGCCGCCGCCGATGCCCATGGTGGTGGCCGTGTCGCCGCCTCCCGTCATGCTGCTGAGCCCGCGGGCGTCCAGCAGCGGGGCGTGGATGCCGGCGGAGTCGTCGTCCGACTGGCAGCCGTCGATGCCGTCGCCGGCGATCTCCTCGTCCCAGTCCAGGGGCGTCTGCTTGCTGTCGTGGAAGCTGAGCATGCTGCCGAGGTTGGAGAAGAGCATGCTGCCGCGGGTGCTGGAGGCGACGGGGGCCGGTTCGTGCACGCTGCCGAGGAGCGCGACGACGGGGTCCTTGAGGTGGTCCAGCATGCTGCCCTGGCGCGAGCCCAGGCCGCCGATGGCGCTGCCCAGCATGCTGCCCTGCGCGCCCAGCGGCAGCGGCTGCGCCACCCACGACATGCCGCGCTCGGGCCCGTACAGGACTGTGGCGTTGGCGTTCTCGCCGGCGGGCCCGACGATGTACTCCTCGATGGCCGTGTCTCCGGCGGTTCCCAGGCCTTCGACGAGGAGCGCCATCTCCCCCGCGACGTCGTCCCTGCCCCTGAGCATCTGGAGCACGGCCCTGGCCTCCTTGATCCTGCCCTTGCTGACGAGCCAGCGCGGCGACTCCGGGAGGTAGCAGACGGTGAGCAGCAGGTAGAGGAGGGAGAGCAGGGAGAGGACGCCCAGCATGAGGCGCCAGTCCGGGTGCGGCGCCAGCGTCATGGAGAAGACCATGCAGTAGGCGAGGAACATGCCGCCGGATCCCGTGAACTGCGGGAGCGTGTTGAGGAGGCCCCGGATCTCGGGCGGCGCCGTCTCGGAGATGTAGACCGGGACGAGCGTGACGGCGAGGCCGATGGCGAAGCCGTCGACGAGGCGCGCGAGGAGGAGGACGCGCACGCCGGGGGACCAGAGCATGAGGAGGCCCGCGAGGAAGTAGAGCAGCGAGGAGGCGATGAGCATTGGGCGGCGGCCGACGGAGTCGGACACGGGCCCGGAGAAGGTGGTGATGAGGGTGGCGCCGATGAGGGAGGTGGCGACGAGGAGGCCCTCCACCGCGGGCTGGGACTCGAGGTGGAAGTCGCGCTTGATGTAGAGGACGGCGCCGGCGATGGTGGCGTTGTCCCATCCCTGCAGCAGGTTGCCGATCGCCGCGGCGATGGCAACCAGCACCGCGCCGCGCATGGTGGCTAGCTGCTGCTTGCTGAATCGTCGATCGATGAAGATGCAGTGCAACACAAGAGTGGCCGATCAAGAAGTAACGAATGCGCTAGCAATGCCAACCCATGCAAACTAAACTATTAGAGAATGCTGTTGTTGCTGCAGCAGCAGTATCGGAGGAGATTGTCAGATTGAGATCTACCAGAGGCGGTATCCAAGACTTCCTCCTCCATTTAAATAGGCCGCTACTGCTAGTGAACAGATCCAAGGCCAAGAGGGAAGCAGCATTGGATCTCCTCTTTATTTATTTTTTCCTCTTTTCCTTGAGAAAAAAAAGTAAAAAAAGACAGAAAAGAAAGAAAGAAATAAAAGGTGTAATTTTTTCCGATAATATAATGCTATTTATGACATGACGAAGAAATGGGAGGGAGTAATAAAATGTTAGTGGGGGGAGGGTACGGGTGCAAGGGAGTGATTGTGCCACGTGTGAATGACGATGAACACCGACTAGCAATGCAAGGCATCAAGAGGACTGATGCATGCAGTGCAGCAGGCCTGAACTGAGTCGTTGGCATGTCCACCATCATATGACTAGGAATACCAACCAGCTCAGCTCAGATTCAGATCCCTGCTAGTCTTGCAAATTGGCGCCAATTCAACGTGGTTACCACACCCCGCCACTCTGTCTGTGTCTCCGGCGGCAGATGCAAAGCAATCACCATCCAAAATACTCTATCACAACCTACTCAAAAAAAAAAAAAAACTCTATCACAAGATGAATTCTTTATACAGCCAAATCGATACCAATTCAATTCAGGCACCACCACCTCTTTCTCTTTTTCCTTCAAAACAAGGATGCTTCAACTAACATCTGTCGTGGCTGCCTGTGCCGTTTAATTCATGTTCCACGCTTGTCAAAATGGTGCTTGAGAAAACGTCAACTTGACGCGGCACAATAATATGATATATTCTTGTGTTTTCTTTTCTGTAAAACTAAATTGATTTCTATAAAATTCACGTCTGAACCCCATGAGATTGTTACTTTCCAAACAGGCACAATAATGATTTCATTATCTTCTTTTCTAGGGATAAAATCCGTGTCACACCCTGTCAAATTTATGGTCTCAACATTTTCCTTTTTCTTTGTAATATCTAGAGTCTTTATATGTGCCACTGCCAATCAAAAGGGACATTAGTACATAAATTATAATCTTGTATTAAGATACATGTTATTAGCAATCTAGGTTTAGAACTGGGAGAAAGGCCTCCTATATACGCGCTCACAGAAAGGAACTTTGATCGTGCTCGATCACTACCCAGTCAGTCTAGCAAGCTTAGGTACATGTTCTTGGATCCTCATCATACACATCCGTCCCCTGCATGCCACGTGGAACCAATCGTTCAGTACGGAATAGCTTATGGAACTTTGACTTGACTCCCAGTCTGGTTCGCCCCCTTCACTCATGATATGTCCCATGCAGGCATGTGACATGGAGAATCTCCAATGCCATGTTGTCTTCCACAAATTAAAACTACATATATTACATTGCATTGCATTGCATTGCATTGCATTGCATTGATAGGAGCTGCATGATGTGTACAAAGCATCTCCTAATTTATTTAGTATATATCAGATGTGAGAGAAATTATAAATTTCTAATGTACAATAGATGATGAATAATGACCTTTTTTTACATCAGAGAAAATTAATCATGCATATATATATGTGCTGTTGCGCGATATGCATGAATGATGTAAGTATAGTGTGTAAATCAGTTAGTCTCTGTTTGTTAACTTGAATCCATCAAAACAGAAAAAGAAAAATGAAACCAAATAATGGAATGGAGTTCTCGTTCGTTGTTAAATCTTGAGGACATTGAAGGTGAAGAAGCAGCAAGCATGTTGGCGGGGTGGTGGATGCCACCCAGGAGGTAGCAGCAGCCAGGCCTAGCCGGCGCCATGGAGGACGCTGCCGTCGGAAGTGTGCCTCATGGTGAGCCTGCCGTGGCCAATGATGCCCTTCTTCATCATGGCCACGAACTCGCCATAGTCGATGCGGCCATCCTGCATCAGTCAGTCAGTTAGTCTGTCCATGAGTAGATCCGGCCATGGGATGCTGGGTAGACGATTGCTGACATACATTGTCCTGGTCGACCTCTGCGATGATGTCGTCGAGACCTACGTCTGCCATGTTGTGTTCCCTGCACGCCTGCTCCAGCTCGTCGACGGTGATGTACCCGCTGCCGTCCTTGTCGAAGTAGGCGAAGGCGGCGAGCAGGTGCTCCTCGCGCTCCAGCTTGCTCATGTGCACGGTGGCCGCGATGAACTCGTCGTAGTCGATGGTGCCGCTGTTGTCGACGTCGGCGGCGTCCATGAGGTCCCTGATCTCGCTCTCCCTGAGGTTGGAGCCGTGCCTCCTGAGCCCCTCCTTGAGCTCGTCGAAGGTGATGGCGCCGCTGCCGTCCGTGTCCATGGCCTTGAACATCTCCTTGAGCCCCGCGAGCTCCTCCTCCGAGAGGTTCTGCGCGATGACTCGCAGCGCCATCTTCTTGAGCCTGTTCATGGCGGAGAACTGCTTGAGGCGCGTGAGCACGGCCGGGTCCAGGGGCCTGTCGGGAGCCACGCCGTTCTCGCAGATCCAGGGGTGGCACAGCACCTGGTGCGCGGTGAGCCTGTCGGCGGGCGGCGAGCGCAGCATCCGGCGGATGAGGTCCTTGGCGCTGTCGGAGATGGTGGGCCAGGGCTCGGAGTCGAAGTCGATGGCGCCCTTGAGCACGGCGTCGAAGATGCCCTGCTGCGTCTCGGCCCAGAAGGGCGGCACCCCGCTGAGGAGGATGTAGATGATGACCCCGGCCGTCCACACGTCCGCCTCGGGCCCGTAGTGCTTGCACAGCACCTCGGGCGCCACGTAGTAGGGGGAGCCCACGACGTCGGCGAACACCTGGCCGGGCTTGAAGAAGACGGAGAGGCCGAAGTCGATGGCCTTGAGCCCGCCCCTGTCCCTGTCGTCCTTGAGCAGGAAGAGAAAGTTCTCGGGCTTGAGGTCCCGGTGCATGACGCCGAGCGAGTGGCACGCCTCGACGACGCCGACGATGACGCGCGCGATCTCGGCGGCCTTGCGCTCGGAGAAGTAGCCCCGGTCGACGATGCGGTCGAAGAGTTCGCCGCCCTCGCACAGCTCCATGACGATGTGCACGTAGAGCGGGTCCTCGTAGGCGCCCTTGATGGTGACGACGCTGGCGTGGCCGGCGAGGTGGTGCATGATCTGGATCTCGCGGCGCACGTCGTCCACGTCCTCGGGCGTGAGCAGCTTGCGCTTGGCGATGGACTTGCAGGCGAAGGCGGCGCCCGTGGACAGCTCCGTGCACAGGTACGTGGTGCCGAACTGCCCCTGCCCGAGCTTGCGCCCCACCGCGTAGAGGTCGCGCAGCGCCGGGGTGACGTGGCCCAGCACCGCGGTCGGGGAAGACAGGTGCTGCTGGTGGCCGCCGCCTCGCATGGTGCTGCTGCTGCAGGTGCGGTAGTAGTGCCGACGCCGCTGCCGCTGGTGCAGGCTGCGGAGGAGGTCGTTGCTGCTAGAGCTGCTGCGGGCGGAGAGGGAGGACGACAAGGCGCTGCAGTAGTAGTCGGTGGGCGAGGAGGAGCCGCGGCAGGAGTTGCCCATGCATCGTACGCCTGGCCGGAGGGATCAAGATCAAACTGCCGCCATTGGCGTCATCCGGCCGATGGAAGCAATTCCTTTCTCCGAGCGATGGATCCCGAGATCCCTCCTCACATCAGCAGCTCCATCGACGACGGACGATGATGGATCCTTGCCTTCTCTCCGTCTCTGGTGGCGGTGGAGGACAGAAACAGAAGAAGGGTTGGTGGGGAGAAAAGCTCGGAATAGAGGATCCAGGATGGGAAATGGGGGGAGCGGAGGCAAACAAAACAAGCTCCGGCGGGAATTGAGGATGACGACGTACGTTGATATACATACATACATACATAGCAGCTTAGTACTATTTGCTGATGATGAGCAGCAGGTACCATCATTCATTTCCCTTCCCTTCCCTTCCCTACATATTAAGATGATGATAAGTCCTCCTGTAGTCCTAGGCCTTCACTTCCTTCATGCCAACCTGCTTCACCCACCGACTAAACTGATACAACAACCAGCAATGCTATGCTGCTCACAACTCTGGTCTCAAATCAAACGGCTCTTCGATTTATTTATTCATATTCCTGGCATGATGAGGAAACCAGCCAGCCCAAATTGAAATTACAGAGCACGGATTAGGATTATTCTGCCCAAATGAGCGTTTCAACACCTCCTAGCGTTCGATGGAGGCCATGCATTTCCCCCATCACTAACTTATTGCAAAGCCAAGACAATCAGCTAATGGTTCCATCTTTGCTACCTCACAACTCACATAATCCGATCACCTAAAGTACTATGTGATTCAACAAGTGAAAGAGACGAGAATTCCATGGGGTTCCCTTCCCACCCAGCATACTCTTCCTTGGGCTAACAGGTACTCCCAAGATAGAATTATCATCACTTCCCGAGTGCAGGCCTGAATCTGTGGATAGAAAAGACGCAAGCATGAATGACTAAGCTTTCAGTAAAACCATTGACGCGTTCTCAGTGAAACAACTATATTGGTGGATGGCAGACAAGTCAAACAAACGTGCACGCGACAACAAAATGCAACATATCAGAATTAATTAACCAGACAACACCTCCTCTCATGTCTTGCTAACCATCTGTTTTGCACAACAAGCACAGACATTCAAAGCCAAGAGAAAGCATCATAAGTTCATAACATGCAGGTTCCACCAAAAGTCAACTGCAGGTGATCACTGTTCAATGACCCTAACTAATAATGTCATGAAGAAGCTAAAAGTTTGACGCATTTTGGAGTTATGAAGTTCGATCCATCCTCTATTGAACAAGATTCGGTTTATAAATAATATTGCAACCTTTCTATTACATTGACAGGGAATGATAGATATTGGATATCTCCTTCTACTATGATGATTGATGAAGCAAGGGCCAGTAACTAGTAAGTAATTATTCAGAAATCTTGATTCCAATTTTGACATAAAAACACACCTGTTCAGAGCCCCCAAAGATTCCATTTCTTTCATGATGGAAGTGAAGTATATATACTAGAGCTTGACGGTAGTAGAGAATCTAGTGAAATCTATTTGAGCCTGTTCGGATCCCTTGAACTGTTTAGATTGTAGGATCACCCCATTTGGCTCTGCCTTGTAATAGGAAATCACAAACCTGTCACTTTCCATACATGGAAATGGAGACTTGCTTCCAAATCACAGGGTGAAAAAATGGAAAGACTTATTCCGTGTTGCTCCCAATCAAACGCTCTCGCGCCCAACTCCACAAGCCACTGCTCTTTCACGCTGAGCAATCCCCATGTCCGGTATCATTCTCAACTTGCTCCTCGATGAGTAGACACCAGCACGGCTGCACTTATTCCCTTCTAGCAGCTGCCAAGCCCAAGTAAACTCCCCTCCGCCCCCCTCCCCTCCTGCAACTCATCGATGGATCAGCACCAATCAAGGCTAACCTCTTCAAAACTGGAAGATTCGTTCCACTCGTGGTGGTTTCTCTATCTTACTTTCCTTCCATTCCTCTCGCTACTCCAACCCCCAGGCTTAGTCCACCCTCACAATGACGCAGACCAGGATGCCAGAGACTGAATGCACTGTGATGTGTAGAGGTGGCAGAGTGCAGACAGCTTCTAAGCATTTTTTTATTTCTCAGAAAACAAAAAATAAAGTGAGGGAGAGAAGAAACTGAGGGCGTGTTTGTGCACCTGGCCCGACGGCCCGGCTGCGCCCCCGGCGTGCAAGTTCCCGTGTTTGCGAGCTAGGGCCCACCAGCGAGCCGGGCTGCCGCCGTACAACTTGCCTTCTCTCTCATGGCTCCCGAGAAACGCTCAGAAAGTTCGTTTCCTGGGGGCACGGCTCGCTCGAGCGCAGGAGCGGCTCGCTGGAGCGTGGGGGCGCGCTCATCTCACCTCCGGTCACCTCCTCCTCCTTCCTCCTCTCCTCCGCCGCAGCGCCGCCGCTGCCGCGCCCGCAGGTGCCCTACCCCGCCGTGCCATCCTCGCTCCTGCAGCTATGGCGTGAGCTCCAGGCACTCGCCGGCCACGGCCGTGACGGCGGCGCGCGAGGCATTCGCCGGCCACAGACACGGCCACGACGGCGGCGCGCGAGGTCCTCGCCGGTCACGGACATGACGAAGGCGCACTGCCACAGCTCCCGACACGCCTACACAAGTCGGCCAGCGACAGTGTGCGTGGTGGAGGCGCGGCGCCCGGCCACGACGAGGGAGAGCCGCGGCCGCCGCCGGCGGTTTCTCGTGGCGGAGGCTGAGCCGAAGTTGTCCGACCCCGTGTACCACAAGCACCTGAACGTGCGCCTCCTGGAGCTGCCCATCTCCATGGCGCGCCTCCCGGCCTTGCCGCGCGGAGCGCCACACGCTCCGGGTGCTTGAGCTGCGGATGGATGCCGCCGCCAACAAGGTCTCGGAGGGTGGGCACCTCGACTGCAGGATAGCGCCATGAGAGATGGCATCGCCACGCTACTCTTGCGGCCACCTCGCCGGCAGCAGCGCTGAAAGCTTCTTCAACCTCCGTCTCTTCGTTCTGGTGCTGGTCCTGCCTTGTTTCTCGCCGTCGCCTACCAACTGTTCGATGTAATGCCAAAGAGGGAGGGAGGGGTGGTTACGCCACCATATCTAGATACAGGGTCTGTGCATTGCAACAAACATAGTCAGAGCACAGCCTGGTCCGTTTCCTACATGTTGGCAAACAAAAGCAGTTGCACCATCCGAGACCGGCCTGGACCTAATGAGCAGGCCGAGCCGGCCACGTACAGGGTCGCAAACACGCCCTGAGAGAGTGAGGGGAGCCTGGTGTTCTTGTGTGCTGGTTCTTTGGCCAACTGATTTGGTTGTAATAGTTTTGATGAGTTAGTGCAACGGCGAACTACTTGATTTTTTGGCTTCTCTGAGCAGGTTGATCTGCTGAGGTTGCTCCATGAAATGCTACTCTTTTTGTGCTTTGCTGCCATTTTTTTTTTGAAATAAGTTTGGTTTGACTACCCAAACAACATATTGAATTTAACTGTTGGAAAAATGTTCCATGGTAAATCCAAACTAGAAAATCGATTTTGAGTCAAATTTAGTACAGTGCAATTCCTTGTTGAAACTAAAAGATGGAAAAGAATGCTAGAATCAGTTTCAGTTCCTTGGACCCAAATTCTAGCGTGGTGGGTATCGAATCTGAATCTCTCTAAAGTCTGATTTCTGAAATCTATAAACATAATGAAAATAGCAAAATCTTGCAGGTATCACCAACCTTTTGCTAGTCCAAGGATGACGTGGCGATGACCCTGGCACCAAGGGTATCGAGCTGAGCGACGGTTGCTGTCGCCTTGAGTTTGCCTGCGTTCCAGAAGGCGTCCACCATCCTGCGGGCAACCTCCTCCCCCTTTTCCTCCCCTTGGATGACGGCCACCGCTGTGGGTCCGGCGCCGCTAATTGTGCAGCCCAGCGCTCCAGCTTGCAGGGCCGCGGCCTTGACGGCTACCATGCCAGGTATGAGGGGCGCCCTGGTGGGCTCGACGATGCCGTCGGACGACATCGCGGAGCCGATGAGGGGCGCGTCCCCTTGCAGCACCGCCGCCACGAGCGCGGCTGCCTGGCTGGAGTTGCGCACGTGCTGGTGGACGTCGACCTGCTTGGGCAGCGCAGCGCGCATCTTGCTGGTGGGCGCCTCGAAGTCGGGGGTGACGAGGACGAAGTGGAGGCTGAGCGCGGGCGGGGAGCAGAGCGGGACGAGGTGAAAGGGGTCGTAGCTGCGGACGAGGACGAAGCCGCCGAGGATGGCGGGGGCGATGTTGTCGGCGTGGAAGCCGCTGACGGCCTTCTCGGACTCGAGCCCCGCGAGGACGAGGTCGTCGCGGGCGAGGCGCGAGCCGAAGAGGGCGTCGACGGCCTTGGCGGCGGCGGCGGCGGAGGCCGCGGAGGAGCCGAGCCCCGAGCCGAGCGGCAGGCCCTTGGTGAGGTGGATGGAGACGGCGTGGGAGCGGACGCCGAGGGCGCGGAGCGCGGCGATGGCGGCGACGCCCGCGCAGTTGCGGAGCGGGTCCTTGGAGAGGCGGTCGGCGAGGTGGGGGCGGGACGGGGATGTGACGGAGGCGATGGAGACTCTGGCGGGCGGGAGCGTGGGGTCGAGGGTTGCGGTGACGGTGTCGCCAAGGGAGAGGGAGGCGTCGGCGACGGCGCACCCTAGGAAGTCGAAGCCCGGGCCGAGGTTGGCGACGGTGGCCGGCGCGAAGGCCGTGACGGACTGGAAGACCGGGGCGGGATCGGCGGCGGTGGTAACGTTGACCGTGGCGGGATTGGCTGCTCTGGGGCGGAGAGAGACGAGCGATGGACGGGCCCCGGCCCTGGCCCTAGCGCTAGCCCTGCAGGTGGAGGGGAAGGAGGAGGGCGCGGAGGCTGTGGAAGTCGCCGCCGCCGCCGCCGCCGCCGCCATTGTTTGGTGGGGTGAGGTGATGCAGGTGCTTGGGCGGTGTGGCTTTTGGGTGGGTTTAGTGGTGGGATTCAGATGGTGACGTCTCTCACTGACAGTTGTGGCCCGCACGCACCACTTGGCCTGGGACGCCTAGTCAGCCACCGAAGACCCCGACCCATCCCATCCATCCGGTCAGGGTCAACCTAGCCAATACGATGTCGCGGCGCCGGGCGCTCCTCGCCATCCTCCTCGCCGTCGTCCTCGCCTCTGCTTCCTCGGCGCCCCAGCCCCCGCCGTGCAGCCGCTCGTGCGCGGCCCTCAACTGCGACTGTGCGTCCCCCCCGACCGCCTCATCCTCATCGATTCCATCGGGGCGGCGATCTGATCCGCATCCGCTTCCTGTTTTGTAACGCCTTTTTTTGCTGCAGCCGTTGGGATCCGCTACGGCAAGTACTGCGGCGTGGGCTGGAGCGGCTGCGACGGCGAGGAACCCTGCGACGACCTCGACGCCTGCTGCCGCGACCATGACAGCTGCGTCGAGAAGAAAGGTTACATTTGCTTGCTTGCTTGCGTCCCTGCCTGCCTTGTTACAGACCTAGTTAGATGCAGATGCTGATGCAGACAATCACATACACGAGCGTACAAATTGAAAAATTCAGTGCCTTCCAGCGAAATCACTCAGTCCAATTCGTTGCCCTGGCTTCTCTTAGAAGGTTATGTGCTGTGCTGTTCATGACTAGTTTCCAAGAACAATGTGTTAGTCTGTCATATGGATTAGTGAAGAACAAAAGTTGTTGTTAGTGTATAAAACCAAAGGCCTCAATCAAACTCATATCAGTGAATCGAGAACCACAAAAGTTTGCATGCAAAGATATATAAAAATGAAACTAGTCATCAACATAGGATGAGCAGGATGATATAATATAGTATTGCTGTATTGGTATCCCCACACCAACTCAAATGGTTTTTGACTTTTATTCACCTGCGGTTCCTGAGCTGATGTCTCTTGCTTAATGCTTCGATTGGTTTATTAGTCTCTTCTAGGTATGATGAGCGTGAAATGCCATGAGAAGTTCAAAAACTGCATGAGGAAAGTGAAAAAGGCAGGCAAGGTTGGCTTCTGCAAGAAATGCCCGTATGAGATGGCTATGGCGACAATGACTCAAGGGATGGATATGGCCATCATGCTCAGCCAGTTGGGCAGCCAGAAGGTGGAACTCTAGCGTTAGCTACCTTCCCCTCCGCTGCATGCTGGTTGATTCTCACTGAAATGCATATATGTCCACTCCACTGAAGAATACAGTAGAATTTACTACCGCCACATAATTATTATTGTTTCATCGGTGTCGGAAGGATGCATAGATTATTTTTGGACTGCCGAATTGAAAAGGGAAGAGAAGAGTTTATTTTATTTTTCAGCAGCTTGAACTGTATTTTTCCTCCCCACAAAGCAGAGCATATGTTTTTCAACGTACTAGTTGGTGGCATAGGCAAATTGGGGAAAAAAGGAGGAAAATGATGCCCCGTTGGTTGTAGTAACATTTTTGCAACTGTGCTTAATTCATATGAGCAAATCTTGATGATATATACTTCCTTTACACACACACACACAAAAACCCCTTTGTTTCTCGAGAGGTCAAACAATCTCTGTTGGGTAATGAGTTTACACGAGTAAGATGAATGCTCGTAATTATTTTTCATCCTCCTCAAATTTACATCCTGGGGGGTATTTATAGACCCCCTGGTTTCGTCATTTAAAGTAGCTTACAAACATGGTCGCAACATTTCTCACACATTTAACTATAAAGTGCATCGGTGAAGTGGTGAAACATACTTCGCCCCTTCTCTTTTGTCTCCTCGAACCACTTTAGGCCTGATCCTGATTTCTTGGCTTGGCTAATGACCTCATTGTTTCTCCATGCGAAGTCATCATGACCGCTTTGCTGATCATCGGGAATATAGCGAAGTCTTTCAAATCATCTTCGCCATGTGTCCTGAAACATGTAAAAGCATATACGCGAAGTTCGAAATTTATAGCGAAGTACCCACGTGGTCTTCGCTGAGCATCCGAGGTGTAGCGAAGTCTTCTTCGCCAATCAGCTTGAAATATGCGAAAATTCGTGAGCGAAGTCGAAAATACGTGCGATGAAGTATTTACGCTATCTCCGCTGTATTCGTTAGCATCTCAGATGTTTGTAATAAAATGTTTGTCTCCAAAGTTTGGAAAGAATATTTGTATGTCAAAGTTGTTCCCCAACAGCAGCCCCTCGCGGGCGAAGGCCTACTCCAAAGGTCTGAATCCCGCGAAGTTTATAAAACTTTGCCCGACAAACGCCGTCCAAACTTTGGAGTTGGCCTATTTGAAATTTAAATCCAACGGCTAGTTTTGACCAGTTGACTGGGCATTGCCTATAAATAGCCAGGCCTCCCCCCTGATGCTGTCGTTTTTAGAAGATGGGAAACTCTACCAAAATTTTTTTTAAACCCTAAAGTTTGAGATAGCTTATTTTGACGTTTTTGCCATTGTGTTCACCTGGTCTTCGATCTTTGATCGAAGTTAGCGAGACACCTTCGACGAGGTTTGTTCCTTTGACTTTTATATATTCTCGATTTTGACAAAAAATGTCTGATTTTCGTTTTTGTAGATGTCTTCACGTGATTTGCAAGGTCAACTTCATTCTCAGGAGAGTTCGAAAACTGAGGAAGATAAGTCTCGGTTGGATTCTGACAAAGAAGGCCTTGAAGGTGTTGATGCGTCAGTTGAGGATTTGGTTAAAGATGACGAGGGTTTTACTTTAACTTTTGGAAAGACTTTGTTTGAAAAGAGTGATCTTGATGAGATGATACGATTGAAGCTTGTTGATCGTGACCAAGTGAGGGTGCCTGATCCTTTGGAGACTAATCCGAAGCCCCATCCTGATGAGTGCATTGTTTATCGAGATCTATTCATTGCTGGTCTTTGCTTCCCCTGCCAGGACTTTGTTGAGGATGTGTTGAAGACTTTCAACATTCAGATGCACCATTTGACTCCGAATGGTGTAGTCAGACTGGCTCAGTTCGTTTGGGCCGTCAAATCTCAGGAGGCCAATGCTGACATTGCGGCTTTTTGTGAGCTTTTTGAGATGCATACTCAGTTCAAAGAGTTCATGCTTGAGGGGCGAGTGATTACTAAGTATTTTGCTTGCTCAAGTTTTAAAGCTGCCCGCAACGTTGTCCAGATTTCTCCGGCAACAAGGAATAAGTGGGGAGTTGGAGATTGGTCGAGGTATTGTTCTACCACAAAGTGCCCATGGTTGAGAAAAGAGATTCTGTGACTAAGAGGATGGTGAAAAGATATCCAATGTCTGCTAGGATGGAGATTGAAAGGTTTGAGTTGTCTCCGTCTCTTCCTTCTTCTATGATTTCAAAAATTGCAGTTAAGGCATACAAGTACGTGGCTTCTTTGCAATGTGCAAGAGATCTTATAGAAGAATATGCTGCTGCTAGGATTTGGCCACTAAAGAAAGGATGGTCGTTTCAACGTTTTCATCCCAAGAATGTTCGAGGTATAAGTTATAAGTTTCCAGATAATGATTTTCATTGTCCATGGACTTTTGCTAGTGATGAAGATTTTGTGAAGTCTGTCGAGAGTCGGGCCGAAGATCTACTTGAAAAATATGTGCAGAGTGAGAAAAACAATATCGATAAAATTCTTAGAAATGAATACAAGCGTTTGAATAGAGTTTTTAAAGTCGCGCATGTTGAGTATGGTGAACGGCCTCCTCCTGCTTATCGCCGCGAGAAGAAGCAAGGCCAGAATAAGGAGGCTGCTAAAGGTGTGAAGCGCAAGGCTGGTCCTAGCAAAACTGTTGCTAAAAAATTAAAGAAGAATCAAAGTCCTTCTGTTCTACTTGATAGCGAAGAACTTGACGCTATCCTTGATCAAACTCTGGATATGGAAGGGAATATTGTTTCTGGTGTTGGTGTTGGTGGCAAAGGTGATGTTGAGGTTGTAGGAGGTGGTGGTGATGATGATGATGTCGATTTTCCTGTTTCTCAATGAAACATCCTCAATTTTCCACGAAGGGAAAATACACAGAATGGCGGATAATATAATAGTTTGAAGCTTTAAACCATCTCATTATCTCGCAATAGTCGATACAGGATCCATACATCG
>CM041635.1:59533512-59557960 GCA_023333625.1 Bothriochloa decipiens | reverse complement strand
TTTTGAAAGCCCGTATTTTTAGAGACCGGATTTCTAGGGTTGTTACACTCAAGATGTTGAGGGAGAGGTGAAAAAAATTTGTATGACTTTCTCTTCTAGTGATTTGGCTCCACTATTACTTACTCCACTTAACGAAAATTTATAGAATTTGCAAGCTCATGGAACTTATGCCGGTGGTTTTGGCGAAGTTGATGTGGGGGTTAACTTGGTCTCTAATAGAGAGACTCAAGTTAGGGATTTTCAGAATGACTTTTGCATCTAACAATCTTTGGACTTCGGCTTTTGCAGCTTGTGTTCTGTCTTCCAACAATTTTCTAAGTTTTTGCTTTTTCGGCCTGAAGTTTGGGTCGATGTTTAACTTATGTTCTATGACATCCCTGCTTACTCCTCCTAAGTCTTGTGCAGACCAGGCGAAGATATCCTTGTTACTTCACAGGACTTGTATTATCTTTTCTTCTTCTTCTTTTGATAGATTTGTGCCGATGATAACTTGTCTTTCTGGCACCATTGGGTCGATTGGTACTTTCTTTGTGTCTTCGCAAGGCTTCGCTTTTTCTTGTGTCTTCGCGTTTTCAGTTTCAAGCTCATCATCCTCTTGTTCTTGTATCACGTGGATATTTTTAAAAGCCGGGCTTGCATCTCTTTCTATGTTTCTTGTCTCTGTTTGATCGCCGAAGACGGTTATGATGTCATTAACTGCTAGCATCTTCATGCATAGGTATGGGTAGCTTACTATAGCTTCGAAGGCGTTTAAGCTTCCTCTTCTAAAGATTGCGTTATACTGGCTGTGCATTTTGACAACATCGAATGCTATTTGTTCTGTTCTTGCATTATTCACTGTTCCGAATAAAACTGGCAAGACAATTCTGCCAATGGAGTTTATTTTCTTTCCGCCGAAGCCTACTAATGGGTGCTCGGCTCTTCCCAAAGTTTTTCTGTCAATTTACATTGCGTCTAAGGTTCTTGTTAATATGATATCTGCTGAGCTACCGCCGTCTATCAGAATTTTTGTTAATGCCCAACCTTTGATGTTTGCTTCTATGACCATTGCGTCCATATGGGGGTAATCTTTAAGTTTGAGATCTTGTTCTGAGAATGTGATTGGTATGTGAGACCACCTTGTTTTCTTGAATGGACCTTCAACTGCTATAGAGTTTACTCTTCTGAAATAATTTCTTCTTTCATTTCTTGTATTTAGCTCCATGGTGTTTCCTCCGAAGATTGTCATAATTTTGCCTTTGTTTGGGATGATTGCATTCCCGTTGCTTGCTAAAGCTTCGGGTGTGTTGTTGTTATACTGGGTTTGGTGATTGCTATTTGCCACTGAACTTTTAGGGTAGAAACTTTGCTGCTGACTTGGGCCCCATTGACTTTGCGGGCACATTGCTAACGGTTGACAGTTGTAGATTGGCGGAGGTGGTGGCAACATGTGCTGGGGGTAAGTTATTGGCACGTAACTTGTTCTTTGGAGAGCTAGATGGTTGACAATTTTCAGCTGCGAAGTTGCTCTGTTCTCTTCTTGCACTTCTTCAATGTTTTTTTACTTTTCGGCACATCTTTGATGTGTGGCCAGCCCTTTGCCATGTATAATGTAATACAATTTTTTGGGCCTCAAAATTTTTCTTTCGAAGTTTCTGCTTTGGTTGTTATAATTTGGTCTTTGTTGGAAATTTTCCTTGAAATTTCTACTATTTTGAAAATTTCTTTGATTGTTCGAGCTTGGCTCTTGGCTATTGACTTCGCTTGTGTTGCTGATATAGTTTATTCTCTGAAGTGGTCTTCGTTCTGTGTTTGTCATTCTTGAGTGTTGGAACTTGTTGTTTGTTCTCGACATGTTTCTTTCTCCATTTTCTTCTTCTATTCTTTTTCTGTAGTCTTCGTCGAATTCACAGTATTTTCTTATTTCTTCGTATAGTTTTTCGACTGTGGTTGATCTTTCCCTTTTTAAGTACGAGGAAAGTTGGCATGCTCGTAGTTCTTTGATTGCTGCTATGATGACGACTTCGTCTGGTATGTTTGGTATTTGAGCTTTCGCTTGCACAAATCTTTTGTAGTACTGACTCAGCGGTTCTTTTGGTTGCTACTTGATGTTGAAAAGATCATCGCTTGTGAGCTCAACTCTTTGTAGGCCTTGGAAATCTAAGAGCAAGGTCGTGCGAAGTTGATCCCAAGATTTGATTGACCTTGGTTTTAGCGAAGAGTACCACTGCTGCGCTGGTCCTCTTACTGCCATGATGAGTGACTTCGCTAAGGTATTTGCATCTTCCCCACTTGATGTAACTGCTGCTTTAAAACTCATAAGGAATTGTCTTGGGTCGGACATGTCATTGTAAGTTGGGATGATGTTGAATTTAAAACCTGTTGGCCACTTCGCTAGCTGGATGTCGATTGATAAGGGAGACTCTGTGTCTATTGTTGCTATTTGGTTTTGGTTTTCTTTGTTGTTGGTATTTTTGCTTGCTGAGTTTAGTTCTTGAATCATGACTTCGCTCTCGTTTTCTAATTCATCATTGAGCTTTCTTAATTTGGCTTCTGCTTCTGGGATTCTTTGTTTTAAAGAGTTTTCTCTTGTCTTTTTTCTTACTTCCTCCAGCTGTTTTTTCTTGACGATGAGTTGGTCTTCGAGTTCTTTGAGTCTTCTTTCTTCGTTCTGAGTTTCTTCTGCTTCTTGAACATGTCTGTTTTCTGTTTCTGTCTCATCTTCCAACAGTGGGTCCCTGTCTTGATTTGGATTGTCTTCAGCCGAAGCTGTTTTTCTGCTGGGTCTTGCCATTTTGCGTCCACGTAGTGGTCATGGGTGTCTTTGATCACACAAACAGACGGCGCCAGATGTTGGGTAATGAGTTTACACGAGTAAGATGAACACAATATGTTGCTCGTAATTATTTTTTCATCCTCTCAAAATTTACATCCCGGGGGTATTTATAGACCCCCTGGCTTCGTCATTTAAAGTAGCTTACAAACATAGTCGTAACATTTCTCACACATTTAGCTATAAAATGCATCGGCGAAGTGGTGAAATATACTTCGCCCCTTCTCTTTTGTCTCCTCGAACCACTTTAGGCCTGATCCTGATTTTTTGGCTTGGCTAATAACTTCGTTGTTTCTCCAACAATCTCTGATTTGGATATATATGAAAGAAAAACTACGGATGTTTACAGTAACAAATATTTCTAGATTAATTATAGAGTTTCTTGTATAAATATAAATATACTCCAAGATATAAATGCATAGATTATTATTTTCCTAAATCTAGCCGAACTCGCAATTGTCGGTGAGCTAGATTTTCAATTTTTTGAACGCATGAGCGAGCAGCTTGAATTTAAGGCGTCCTTGAGTTAACGTACGTTTGCGGCTTGCGATTCAACATGAGCATAATTTTGATTTGAGGTGAGTGGGTTGGGTGGGCACGGGCACAAATCACATGCATGCATTCGTATGCTGACGAAGCGTCCAGGCTGTGCTTGTGCTCCTGCTCTACGGTTGCGCCCACGTGTCGGCAGGGAGCTGAGATAGAGGCGAGGCCCGGCCCATCCCAGCCCAATGCAAGCCGGCCCGAGTAGTAGTACTTCCGTGGCAGTAGTGGAGGCATCCCTGTCCCAAAAAAAAAAAAAAAAAAAAGTAGTGGAGGCATCCCTGTCCCAAGGAAAGGAAGCCAACGTGCTCGGCGGTTCCTCCTCGTCCTCCCCCTTTTCCTTTTCTTCTTCCTCGGGTGGGTTCGAGTGCTTTGCTTCCTCCCTTCTCGCTCTGCCTGCAACTGCTCCCCCGTGCTCGCTTTCCCTGTTCCCCATTGCCGGCGGGCCGATCGGATTCGCGTCGTCCCCAAGCAAGGTAACCGATCGATCCGCGGCCACCGCCTCCATTCCCGCTCCTTCCCTGTTTTGTCGCCGGTACCTAGGGTGCCAGGCCTTCCTCCTCCCGGCAGCAACTGTTACTCATCGTCTCCCTCTGTCTCTTGCAGCCCAAACAAACCCTGCCCCTGGTGGCATGGGGTCGAGGAGGGGAAGGCAACATCCCCATCCTGGTGCGCAGCCGGGCGGGAGAGGCGCTGCTCGTGCACAGCAGCCCCCGCAGCAGCCTGCAGCAAGAGGAGGAGGGAGCCAGCAGCAGGGCCGAGGTGGAGGCCGCACGTCTCGTCTACCTGTTGATGTTGACGAGCCCCAGCAGCAAGGCAGGGGCGCCCACGCTCCTCTGCACCAGGGGGCTGCCTCGTCGTCATCCAGCCCTTTGGCTCCCGAGCTGCGCCAAGCAATGGAAGAGGCTCCTCGTCACCTCGCGCCACCACGGCAGGAGGCAGCAGGCCCTTCGCACCCACCACAAGCGCCTAGAGCTGAGCCCAGTGCACTTGTGCCTACTGCACCTCCACAGTCAAGCAAGTCAATCAGGTTTCCTTTGCGCCCAGGAAAGGGCAGTGTTGGCACCAGGTGCCTGGTTAAGGCCAACCATTTCTTTGCTGAGCTGCCAGACAAGGATCTTCATCACTACGATGTGCGTTCCAACTTTTTGCATCGTCTCTTCTGTTGTTACCTTATCCTTGATGACAAGCCGTGTCAGTTGTCTGCCACAGGTCTCAATCACCCCGGAAGTTACCTCAAGGGTTGTTAGTCGAGCCATAATTAAGGAGCTCGTCAATCTCTACAAGGAATCTTACTTGGGTGGGAGGCTACCGGCTTATGATGGTAGGAAGAGCCTGTACACCGCCGGCCCACTGCCGTTTACTTCACAGGAATTTCATATCACTTTATTTGACGATGATGGTGGCCCTGGTTCCGAGAGGTCTGCTGCTCACATTTTCCCTCATCAAGACGAGATATTTTCCTCCCTGTCGCGCGAATTCATGATTATATTCTCAACATTTCTCCACTATTTGCTTTGCTTTGCTATGATCCAGGCGACGTAGGAATTTTAAAGTAGTCATTAAATTTGCCGCACAAGCTGACCTCCACCGCCTGGGGCTGTTTTTAGCTGGGAGGCATGCAGAAGCCCCTCAAGAGGCATTGCAGGTTCTTGATATTGTGCTGCGGGAACTGCCTTCATCAAGGCCAAGGTAGCAATGAGTTTCTACCGTCATTGTAACTAGGCACAGTGAAGCAACAAGTGGATCTTGATATTTCTCAAATTGTTTCCCCGCAGCTACGCACCATTTGGCAGGTCGTTCTTTTCCCCTGACTTGGGCCGAAGGCAGCCCCTTGGTGATGGGTTAGAAAGCTGGCGTGGATTTTACCAGAGCATTCGTCCTACTCAAATGGGCTTGTCACTCAACATTGGTAATATGAATCTTTCATACCCTCGGTAGTGAATTTGCATATGTTTTCTGTCTTTCCTTATCGCTGTACAGTTTTAATCATTGTTTTTTCCCCATTTGAGGCTAACACACTTGAAGTCTTCAACACTACTGATGATTTCTTATCCATATTAAGGACACATATCTCCTGGATTTTGATTTTACTTTCTCTGACTTTTCAGATATGTCAGCAACAGCTTTCATTGAGCCATTGCCTGTAATTGAATTTGTTGCACAGCTGCTGAACTGTGAAATTCACTCTAGGCCACTCTCAGATGCGGAACGGGTTAAGGTGTTCTCACTGAACTAACCTTTTTCCTGACTTCATCTCATAGGAAGAACCAGTGTTCAAATGAAGTATTGTGTATTGCCTTGAAGATAAAAATGTGTTGCTCTGTGACTTGTCTCTTTCTGGGTTTCATCTCTAGCCTACCCCAACTTGCTTGGGGCAAAAGGCTATGTTGTTGTTGTTGTTGCCTTGAAGATAAAAATGTATATTATGTCCATAATCATGTCCAGGAGCACTGTTTGAACATAAAAAGAAGCAGTACATGAACGTAATCCGTGCATTTCTTTTTTGATGCAATTATGTCACTGTTTTTTTGGGGGGGGGCTTGTTTATTGAGGTTTACATGTAGTATAATCTTTCATATTGCTTGTCCTTAAGAGTATTAATAGAAAGTCATTAATTGTGTTTTACCCTAATTTTTTGTAACCAGAACTGGGGTGTGTTTAAAAAATAGTAGTCTCTCGATTCATTAATATATGATGTTGACTTGTTCAATTTTGAACTATACGACATATATTATTAAAGAACAGAGGTTGTTCTCTGTAAAGTTATTAGCAGAACAAGGATTATGATGATTTTATAGTTTTCTTTCTGTATGCCACATATTGCATAATCATGTCCTGCAGAAAAAAAAATATAGGTGAAACTGCAACAATACTTATGGCTCATGATGCTTGAACTACAATGTGATAAACTATGTGATAGCTGCATATTTGAATTGCTAGATCACTAGATCAGCATCTTGTCCTGCCAAATACATTTTATCTCCCACACTCAGGCATTCCACAAAAAGAAGAAGAAAACTTCTTTTAAAGAAAAAAAAAAGTATGTCTGCAATCGATAAATAAAAGCATTAGTATGAGAGTTTCTACCTTATCTTCTTCTTTTTCCATGTACAAGGTCCTTTCTGATGTGCATATTTTAAACAATTTAGCTTAATATTCCTTTTATGTTCACACCCTAGATCAAGAAAGCCTTGCGAGGAGTTAAGGTGGAAGTTACTCATCGTGGAAACATGCCGAGAAAGTATCGAATATCTGGGTTAACAACTCAGGCAACTCGAGAGATAACGTATGCAAGTTTCTCACTTCATTTCAAAAGGCATTTAAAATGCTAGTTAAATTTTCCTGTCAAAGATTCATGTTCTTCGTGCCACAGCTTTCCTGTTGATGAAGGGGGTACAATAAAGTCAGTTGTACAATACTTTCAAGAGACATATGGCTTTGCCATCCAACACACCTACCTTCCTTGCCTTACAGTTGGCAATCAGCGTCAAATTTACTTGCCAATGGAGGTGAGATTGTGAACGGTGGTATCCTTTCTTGTTTTTGCATCCTGAAAAACTACTCCACCTCGAAATTTCCATATTTAAATCATTTTTTACTGAACCTTGCAATTATTATTATTTTTGGTTTCTTCCCAAGAAATTTTTAAATTGTGGAGTTTGACTTTATTCAGGTGTGCAAAATAGTGGAGGGACAGAGGTACTCCAAGAGATTAAACCAGAATCAGATCAGAGCTCTTTTGGAGGAGACATGCCAGCACCCACGCGATCGTGAGCGTGATATAATTCGGGCATGTATCTTATTATTTCTAGTTGTTTCATATGGCTTAGAAATTTCAATAATTGCCTGTGCCAGTTCAGATCTTTCATTGTAATGCTAATGCTATCTTGGGTGAACAGATGGTTAAACAGAATGCCTATGACAAGGATGATTATGCACAGGAGTTTGGCATTAAGATTAGCAATCGCCTGGCATCAGTTGAGGCACGGATTTTACCAGCTCCACGGGTAGGCTGAAGCCATTTCTGTCTGTTTTGACTTCTCTGCTTTACCTCTAGTCATGCTCTCAGTAGCACAAGTGTTTTAAACAATGGAATATTCTCTCTTGCACTGGACATAGAGTATCACAAAGCTACATAAAGATGCTTACCTTGTAAATATAAATATATGGCTTTATTAACAAACCTTTTTCTGTATTTTCACTTAATGCAGCTTAAGTACAATGAGACTGGTCGAGAGAAGGACTGCTTACCTAGTGTTGGTCAATGGAATATGATGAACAAGGTAACTGCATGGACTTCCTTTAGCTCCTACGAACTTTACTCATATTATTGTTATATGAGCCCGATGCCCACTGTAGAATAGGAGAGGAAGTAGAGGTGGGGAGACAGACAATTTTCTATCATCTATTTTTTTCTTACCATCCTAACTCTGACCGATACTGTGCAAGTGCTATTTTGCCGCACGACTGCTTTTACAGTAATCACACCTCCCCTTGTGCCTTGCATGACACCATCTATGATAATATTGAGATATACAATGAATAGGTCTTTCATTTAGGAACAGACCTCTGCTGCTCCTGAGAATGTTTTTTTTCTTTATTTAGTTTGTTGCCTCTATGTTGCAATGGATTTCCAGTAAAAACTATTTAATGGTCTACAATTGAATTACGTATAGTTAAGACACAAAGAAACCTCATAGGTTGCATAGAAGATCCTTATGTAGAACCACCCACCCACCACCGTGTTTTTTTTATAGTAACAAAGATTTGCAAAACACACCATGGTTTGACAAAATATGCTAGTCAGAAAACCATCCTGTCATGATATATAACTCAGATGGGCAACAAAAAATAATGCTGTAGATTATTTTGTTGTCGAAAGGGTTTAGACTTAGTAGGACAAAGACCGAGTACATGAGGTGCGACTTCAGCGCGACTAGGAATGAGGAGGGAGACGTTAGTCTCGATGGGCAAGTGGTGGCCAAGAAGGATACTTTTCGGTATTTAAGATCGATGCTACAAAAGGATGGCGACATCGATGAAGATGTTAGGCATAGAATCTCAGCCGGTTGGTTGAAGTGGCGTCAAGTTTCAGGCGTCCTCTGTGACAAAAGGGTGCCTCAGAAGTTAAAAGGTAAGTTTTATAGGACAACGATTCGTCCGGCGAGGCTATACGGTGCTGAATGTTGGCCTACAAAAAGGCGACATATCCAGCAATTGAGTGTAGCAGAGATGCGTATGTTGCGATGGTGTTGTGGGCACACAAGGAGGGATAGAGTCCGGAACGACGATATTCGGGATAGGGTTGGGGTGGCACCAATTGAGGAGAAATTGATTCAACACTGGTTGAGATGTTTGGCCATGTCCAACGGAGGCCACCTAAGGCGCCGATGCGAAGTACCATTGTAAAGCGGATCGATAATGTAAAGAACGGTAGAGGTCGACCTAAACTGACTTGGAACGAGTCGGTTAAGAGAGACCTTAAGGAGTGGAATATCCCTAAGGATTTAGCTATGGATAGGAGCGCTTGGAGACTAGCAATTAACGTGCTTGAACCGTAATCCTTTTTTCTTGTACCCTCTATGTGTCTTTTGTTTCCTGGTCTCTTTTGGGTTTCATCTCTAGCCTACCCCAACTTGCTTGGGACAAAAGGCTATGTTGTTGTTGTTGTTGTTGTAGATTATTTTGTTGCATCCCATATAGTTGTGTTTAATAATCAGCATTATCCAGTTCAAAACTGATTTCAAATGCTGGCTTTTAGGTTTCATTAATCAAAGAGACGTAGGGCATTTGTTTATGGTGCATTGATATTTACTATTCTTTTATTACTTTCCTGGGCCCAGAAAATGGTAGATGGTGGTAAGGTCAGAAGTTGGATATGTGTCAATTTTGCTCGCAATGTGCAAGACAGTTTTGTTCGTGGGTTCTGTCATGAACTTGCACTGATGTGCCAAGCGTCAGGAATGGTAAGTATTCTTGACACATTTGCTGCAAAACTTGCTTATTGACATCAAGGAAACACCTCAAGATCCTTATATAAAAGCAAAAGTACCAACATGAATATTAGGATTTGTACTTCATCCACCTGTTTACAACAGTAATATTATCATGCATAATCATAATAGGATTTCGCTCGGGAGCCTGTTCTTCCACCTCTATATGCACGTCCTGATCAAGTGGAGCGAGCTCTGAAAGCTAGGTACCATGATACCATGAGCGTTCTTGGACCTAAACACAAGGAACTTGATTTACTTATTGGAATACTACCTGACAACAATGGCTCACTTTATGGTATGTGAACCTGGTCCTTCTAACTTCTAGTTCTTTTTTCTCGAAAACTTCAAACTTCTAGTTCTTCCTATTGATGCCTGTGGTGTTGTTGGATTCTCATTATTATTATTATGGAGTTCTCTGTTGACATTACTTGTCTCCTTGCATGCTAGGTGATTTGAAGCGTGTTTGTGAAATAGATCTTGGGATAGTTTCACAGTGCTGTTGCACAAAGCAGGTTTTCAAAATGAACAAACAAATTCTTGCAAATCTTGCTCTGAAGATTAATGTCAAGGTTCAGTGCCCAGTACTCTCCATTTTTGTGTTTTTTTTTTTTTACAATTTGCTTTCTTTTGTGTTTGTCAAGTTGACATCCTTTAATTTGGCAAAGGTTGGAGGCAGGAACACCGTCCTGGTAGATGCCATCTCAAGGCGAATTCCTCTGGTAACTGATCGACCTACGATCATATTTGGTGCTGATGTGACTCATCCTCATCCTGGTGAGGACAGTAGTCCCTCAATTGCTGCAGTAAGTAGAATAACAACACACTCTTTTAGCTTTAGTGATTAATGATCTGTTCTTGAGTCTTCGCTTTGCTTTGGGAAGGGTTACTTAATTTGTTAACAAGCAACTTTATCTGTAGGTTGTGGCCTCCCAAGATTGGCCAGAGGTGACAAAGTATGCTGGACTGGTTTCTGCTCAAGCTCATCGGCAGGAGTTGATAGAGGATTTGTATAATGTCTGGCAAGATCCACAGAGAGGGACAATCAGTGGTGGAATGATAAGGTGCACTGCTCATTATTTCAACTTTTCTTTCCTTGAGGAAGTAAGGAACGTGCCAGCAGATAATTAATTTTGTTACATGAAAAAAATTGCAGGGAGCTACTCGTATCCTTCAAAAAATCAACTGGTCAGAAGCCCCAGCGAATAATATTTTATAGGTTTGTGCTCTCAAAGTGAATACCTGTACTAGTGCTTTCTTTTTTTTTTTCTTTCTTTCTTTCTTTCTGTCTTTCTTTCTTTCTTTCTTTCTTTCTTTTTTATGAGAATGTACTAGTGCTTTCTGCTTTCTCTACAGCTTAATCTTCTTTCTCCTTGTCAGGGATGGTGTCAGTGAAGGACAATTTTATCAAGTTCTGTTGTATGAGCTCAATGCAATTCGAAAGGTAAATATTTGACCAAACTAGGCATGAGCATATGTGGATGCTACCACTAAGCATGATCTCCATGTATCACTTAGGCCTGTGCCTCCCTGGAAGCGAACTACCAACCAAAGGTGACTTTTGTTGTGGTTCAGAAGCGCCATCATACTAGATTATTTGCCCACAACCACAATGATCGGAATTCAATTGACAGGAGTGGAAACATACTGCCAGGTAATATTAACATTACCTTGTAACTAATATTACTATGTTACTCCCTGAAGGGCGGCCCTGGTGCAAGCGGTAGAGCTTTACCGTCTGTGACCAAGAGGTCCAGGGTTCAAGCCCCAGCCTCTGCACATTTGTGCGGGAAAGGCTGTTGGCTATTTTCCCTTCCCCAGACCCCGCAGTGCGGGAGCCTACGGCACTGGGTACGCCCTTTTTTACTCCCTCTATTCCAGAATGCAAGTCGTTAGGACTTTCAAACTTTTTACTGAAATATATGGCATGCTACGTGGTGACCATGTTCAGATTTAGCATAGTTTACTAAATAGGAAACCATGATCTGAGGAGAAAGTCCTTAGTTGGGTTTAATCCATGGGTACATGGATCATCTGAGGATTCCCTTAAGTTGTCTTAAATTTTTTGGAATGTCTTGTATTACAGGATGGAGGGAGTAATTCTAATGTTTGTTACTGCTGCTTATATTATCTAAAAAATGACTTCTGCCATGCTGTACCTTTTGAAAGGTACTGTTGTAGATTCGAAGATTTGCCATCCTACTGAATTTGACTTCTACTTGTGTAGCCATGCTGGCATTAAGGTACAGACCATGACTTGCGTGCATTTGGCTTGTCAGATAATGTCATTCTATGTAACTTACAAGTCATCATTTACCTACCCCATGTATATATAGGGCACTAGCCGTCCAGCTCATTATCATGTCTTGTGGGATGAAAACAACTTCTCTGCTGATGAGTTGCAAACTCTTACAAACAACCTCTGTTACACGTAAGTGCCTATTTCTCTGGTGAAATTTCCTTCTGGAATGCTATTTTTCTAACTCTACGTCATATGTGCAGTTATGCAAGGTGCACCCGCTCTGTATCGATCGGTAAGCTATCCTCTCTTCCATGGATTGTTTTGGCAGTTCCACCACTGGCTTGCTTCGTCACTAAAATCTTTTTTTTTTTTCGTTTGCAGTTCCACCAGCGTATTATGCCCACCTGGCTGCCTTCAGGGCTCGTTTTTACATGGAACCAGAGGCCTCTGACAGTGGTTCGATGGCAAGTGGTCCTGCAGGCCGTGGACCTCAGTCAGCATCCCATAGCACTCGGGCCTTTGGTGGCACAGCTGTTAGGCCACTTCCAGCTATGAAGGATAACGTAAAGAGGGTCATGTTCTACTGCTGAGGGCCTGAGGCTAGGTTGGGCCGCATATGGTACCCTCACCTGTAAATATGTTTAGAGATAGTAATAATCTGGCAGCTGCTACTTTCGGTGCTGTATTGTTACCATTTACTGTACTGGTCTACGCCTCTTCCTCAAGCATCACATGTATGCACTGATGCTATTGTCTCCACGGATCATGTATGCACGCTGTAACATAGTAATACCCTCGGTTGTATGTGAGTAATTCCATCTGTATGTCGTGTAAAGGAAATGGTATCTCCGTTTCGTTATCTGGAGCTGTTCATGCAGGTGCTTTGGAGTCCTGTCACCTGTGGGAGCTTGTAGCGTTAATTTTTTTTTAAAGAAATATATCCTGTGGTTTTCAGTATCAATCTGAACACTGCATTAGTTGAGATTCAATCTTAATAGGCATGTAGCTGACTCTGGTATTACTTATGCTAGGTTGTGGACACCATGCAACTCTGGACAGTACGTATTGCTTTCACAATCATCATGGACACCGGGGTTTCATTTATTCACTTATACTTAACTTCCTTTTACATCTTTCCCAGTCAATGGCAGTCAATAGAAAAAGGAGGAACAGCCAACAGCCTTTAACTCTGGCACACATCTGGCTTTGGTCCGAACAGCCAACAACCCCTCAATTCAAGCAGCATCCGAGAGATGAGAGGCTGGGAGCACTGGTCCAAGTAAGTTGCTCGCAATTCTGCAGAGTTCACATACAGATAACTTTTACCACGGATTATCAATTCATTCAAATAATTGTGCTTTTGCAGCTGCAGCATCTCACCTCTGAATCCTTATCTGCGTCCTTCTGCATAACAAACCACCGGTCAGTCAGTTCAGTTGCTTCCCCACTTTATCTTCAGTAAATTTTTCAAGAGTGGACACACTTGCCTTTCTTTTGGCCTTGGTGCCGACCTATCAGGCAATGCTACAGCCTTAGCTTGCTCAGGTTGTTCGCCCACTTTGGGCACCGTATTTGCCTAAAAAAATCAATAAAGTTAAATTTTTCCACTATTGAGGTACTGGACGTAGTCTCCTTCAAAACGCAATAAAAATCCTACTACAGCTAGTGCTTGTCCTCGACTTACTAGCTTCCTAAAATGAAGGTTGTAGAACATCTGTAGGTACTGCTGTTTGGCCTGCTTCTCTTCTTTGTCCAAAGTCCTCCAGAAGCCATACACTGACCCCATGTTCAGAACTTTGGTTGCATAGATCTGCCAGGTGTAGCTACAATCAAAGACAACACATATATCACACAAATGATGGGCGTTCTGTTACTTGGATGATTACTGGAGGTACGTTACCATTCATAGATGCGTTGCAGTCCAGCAGTGGACATTCTGTTCCAGTACATGGGATCTTCGTTGCATTTCTGGAAGAAGTTGGCAATCTTGTTGCTTGCCTCTTTTCCATCAAGTGGGTTGATATGGAAACCTGAGACCTCATTGACGATGATTTCTGCGGGGCCTCCTTGATTTGTTGCAAAGGTTGGCAGCCCACAGTTCATTGCCTCGATGACAGTGAGTCCGAACGCTTCATAGAATGCAGGCTGGAAGGCACAGTATTGGATGGCTAGGTTAGCACCGAGTTTCATTAATAGCATCACTCCTGGCTATCTATATTATAACTCTTGAGTACCTGAACAAAGGCTCCCCTGGTATCTGCTATGCAACGGTAAAGCTCCCCGTTGCGCACACGGTCTGTCTGGGCTTTTATCCAGCGGATCTGCCCCTTGAGCTGGTACTTGCTGATCAAACTGTGCATCTTGTTTATCTCCTCAATCTCCTCCCTGTCCTTGGACTGCGTGGGGTCCAGGAGCCCTCCCACGACCACAAGGTTGACAAGGTCCCTGAGCCCCTTGTCCTGACCATACCATTCAACCAGCCCAGTGATGTTCTTCACCTTGTCAAGCCTTGCCATTGAAAATATGACCGGCTTGCTCCTGTCTTCCAAGTAGCCTCTGCTTGCATCATATCACACGGTTGAGAACCATAAGCATGATTTAACCAAAAGTCAAAGGAAAACGAGCCTCAATGCATGTACTTACATGTGCTCATCATTTTCCTCTTTGCCATAGACTAGCGCCTCGATCTGTGGGTGCAAGTCTGTGAGGCGCTTGTGCTTTAGTGTGAATGGAAAATAAACTGATTGATCTGCACCAGGGGCAGCGATATTGAACTTGGGGTCGAAGACATTGATGCCTGTAGCGAAGCGGCAGAGCCCTGGCATTGTGAAAGCATAGTGGCTCTCATACTGGCCTGGCTTGTCTTTGCTGCAAGGTGTGGTGTCGTTGTGAAAATGGTTTGATAAATAGTAATAGGTAGCATGACATTCGTTAGCAAAGCAAGGCACAGGCACACAAGAGGAATTTACTTAGGCAATGGCTGACCTTCCAGCTATTTCTTGGTAGGTGCTGGCGATGATGAAGTCGCTGGTGTTCATCGCGATCATATCAGCAGTAAACTGGCACGAGAAATGATACTTGTGGTCCATTTCTCTCCACCTGACATCAGAATCCTCATACTTTGTCTTCTCGAGAGCATGCGCGATAGTCCCCTGTTGCATTGATGGATATATAATAATTTTTATTTTTTTGTCATATTTTACTTGATTAGTACCAGTACAAGCAGGAGAAGGCTCTGCCTTGCATTGCATGATTAGCAGTATACTGCAATGATGGGACTTTCACCTGGGTAACTCCTAGCTTCCTTGACACGAGGTAAGCTACTAAGTTGCCATCAGTGTAATTGCCGATGACCAGGTCTGGTTTGCGCCCCAATATATCTAGGATCTTGGCACAGGAATCCTGAAGTTTCATTCCATGCCAAGGTTTGTAGAAATAGAGCGGCATTTAATTTGTCAGTATATATATCATAATACTAGCAGTAATACTAATACATATACAAGGGACGCAAACCTGGGCGTATCTCTCTAGGTAAGGGTAAATGTCGAAGCGGGAGACCCAGTGGCGCAGATCCTGGCCATCTTGGGTCTTGAATGGCACACGGAGGATGCTGGAATGCCTTGTGTTCTCAATGGGTTCCAGCTCCATGTTGCAGGTGGTGCCCTTTGCTTCTGGTATGAGCCTTGTGAGCTGCATCAGCAACGGCATGGATCGGCATGCATGGTGACTGGGTGAGTACTGGTACGCCGTGTTAGACAACACACATATATGCATATGATGGCCGGATTACCACAAGGATGTTGGGCGTGAAAGTGAGGCCCTGCCCCTTGATTCTCTGAAGAAGCTCCTCTTCAAGCGCTCTGACTTGGTCCAGGATGTAGACGACCTGGCCGCCCGTGTCGGGCATCCCCAGAACCTTGTGCTGCCCGAAGTAGCCGTGGACGGAGAAGATGACGACGTCGAACACCGACGGCACCCTGCTGAAGAACCTGTCCACGCTGGCAGGGTCCGGCGCCTGGAGCAGCTCGGAGAGGCAGGCGAGCGTCTGGCCGCACGCCTCGGCGGTGTCGCCCCATCCTTTCTCCAGCCCCCACTCCTGGAACCTGTGCGCCATCTGCTGGTACGGCGTGTCCGGGTGCTGCTCGGAGACGAAGGCCTGGGCGAGGAGCAGGGCCGCCTGGAGCTTGCTGACGGTGTCGAGGGTGTCGCTGATGAGCAGCTTATTATTCTGCTGGTCGCCGCCCGGCTGGTACCTCAGCGCCAGCAGGTAGTCCAGCAGCGGCTGCTGGTGAGTGCCAGGCCTGCCGCCGCCGCCGAGCCTGGAGGACAGGAATCTGGAGACCAAGTGCATGCCGTTGCCGATGGAGGAAGGCAGCGTGAGGCGAGGCGTGGAGAGGTCCAGGGCGCCCAGGTTCACCTCCAGGGAGTCGTCGTCATGCTCGTCGTATAGGCTTTCCTTGCGCTTGAGGTAGTCGGAGGGCGTGATCTGCTGGACGGTGAGGTCGCCGGAGTGGACGGTGATGTACTCCCAGACGCCAGGGTACCTCCGCACGGCCAGGGCCACGTAGGGAGGGAGCACCACGGCCTCGTGCGTGCAGGAGATGACGTGGCCGAGGAAGCCGTCGGCGAGCCTGCTCTTGCTGTCCGCCGCCGCCGAGCCGTGGAGCTCCTCCAGGAGATGCTGCTGCTTCATGAGCCTGCTGCCCTGGGAGACGTAGCGCTGGAAGCAGCGCTTCATGTGGTAGCGGCTCTGACGCAGCGCCTCGGGCATCATGTCCGCGATGCTGTCGGACCGCCTCATCATCTCCTCTAGCAATCTAGTGCCTGGAGGAGGCAATGTAATCGCAATGTTGCTCTATCTTTATTATACCAGATCACCGGAGCAAGAAGGCAAGCATGGCTCTGGGTGCTTGGGCGAACAGGGACAGAGGAAGGAAGGATGCGTAGATGGAGGAGGGAATAAATTTTGATTGGTGGACAACAAGAAAACATTGGCATGGGACGCTAGGCAAGGCAAGCAAGGCATTGCCTTTTCCTTTTACCTTCGAAATGCTTGTCGTCGGAATATTATTATGTGTATTGTATGTATTGTGTATGAGTCTTATATATACTACACATGAGACGCGAGTAAGTTGAAACATTTGTATTTTTTTTTTAAAAAAAAAACTGGATCATCACCCCAAGTATTAGAAAAATGTATCTAACTATATCCGTGATTTTATTTTCCTCCTCGAACTCCAAAATTAGATGTCTTGTTATTATACCCTGAACTCTTAGAATCATTCCAATGCAATACGATTACCTCTTAGCCTTAGTTGAAATGGTTTCATCATTTTTTAGTAAAATAAAATCCAAGAAAAACTTGATACTACGATTTTAAACCACAAAAATACCTCTAAATTTTCTAAAATTTCTGAGAAAAAGCTCTAGTGATATATTGGGACATAGAAAACCAAATAAAATAATGTTCAAAGCTCATGAAAATACTTAAAATAAAAAGTATACATAAACAAGATCTGATTTTTTTTTTTTTGGTTTATTGGGCTCTGCCTCGTTGTTCATCCACAACAAGTGTGAGTGTTTGGGCCGTTTGGATATGGAGGCCCAGACCGACTAGTTCCGCCGCAACCCCGAAACCCCCCAACGCCAACGGTTATCTCCTCCTCTGCCCCCAACCGCAACCCCAATCGGCGGATCGCTACCAATTCAAATCGCAACTCGCAAGGCCTCCCCTTCCTCGCATCGCGCCGGAGCCTGCCTCCGTGCCGTCGCCGAAGCCATGGCACCCACGCCGTCGCCGCCGCCGCACACGGAGGATGCTCGGGTTACGCAGCTCCCGCTCCCCGGCGGCGCCGAGGAGTACGTGCGCGACTCCATCCAGGCCTCCCTCGGCCTCCCCGTCTCCGATCGATCCCTCCGCCTCAAGCTCCTCGCCTCCGAGGGCCACCGCCACCGCCTCCAGGACCACGTATTCTCGCTCGAGGGGGACCTCCGCGCAGCCCATCGCCGCATCGAACTCCTCAAGGTCCGTACACAAGGGACTCTCTCTGCTCTCCCCCCCCCTCCCCGCCCGCTCTTGATTGATTCGTCATCTACTTCCTCCCCTTCCCCAGGCCGAGGCCTCCATGAACGCCGCCGGCCTCCGCCGCTGCGTCGAGGAAAAGGAGGCCATGGCCGCCGCCTACGCCGACCTCTCCGACAAGAGCAGCAAGGAGTGCCGCCTCTACGAGCGGGACCTCGAGCGCGCCATGGAGTCCTGCGACGACCTCGCCAGGGAGAACGACGACCTCCGCGCACGCCTAAACCGGAACGCAGATGTCAGTTTCCCTACTCTCTCTCTTTTTTTTTTTTATTCCCCTTCTTGATTGATGATTTCCTAACTAGTGGTGCTCTGCTTAAGATCTGTGCTCTCCACTGTCTGGTGGTATTCAAAATAGATATGCATGAAACCGCAAGTTTTGCCTTGTGTGGAGATTACATTTCACATAAAAAATCGAATCCAGTCACACTAGTATCTACTGTAATTTCGTCTGGTGCTATTCAATATAAATTGGAACCGCGAGTTTGCCTTGTATGGAGATTACTTCTACATTACAAATTCGATCCAATCAAACTAGTATCTATTGTAATTTCGTCTTTGGGCAGGGTTTTTGGTTTAGGTTTCTATAAACAGGGATGTCCTTAATCCTCCAAAGGTGTCATTTTGCATGCACGTCAAGGGCAATCCCATTTGTCAACCTTCACAAGTTTGTGCTGGTCACAATAAATTTGCGTAATACAGTAACAGATAGATTGTTGCAATTCCTTCAAAGTTTCTACCGCACATGCCTTTGTAACTTGTAAGTGGGTAACGCAATATGCCAACATCAGATGATTTGTTTTTATTTCCTGGATATACTAGATTAGATTCCTCTCACCAGTATTATTACTATAATATGGTGTTGGCTTCGGCTTTGACCTCATCAATGCCAACGCATTATGCAGTTGGCAGCATTGATGGCTCAAGTGCAGGAACTACAGAAGGAAAAGGACATTTTGAAGATGAATCTTGATACAGCGGAGGCGGAGGTATACCAAAGCACTTGTATCCTTGAGATTCTTTTGTTTTTACATCATTGGTTAGCTGTTGATGACAGTTAAATCAATTGTTTTCTTGATTGTTGTCCTTGAAGGTCGTCACGCTGAGTGAGGACAATAGGGCTCTTGATGAAGAGATCAAGAGGCTGCTGGGTTTGCTGGAGAAGGAGCGACAGCGCCGGTCCGAAAGAAAGAAATCTGCCAGTACATCCACCAAGGTAAATTGATAAATTCTGCCGCGGGCTAAGAGGAAGCAAAGTTTGATGGGATGATGTGATAAATGATTTTGTTGCAGAACAAGCGCAAGTCGTCTAGCTTGAGGGATGGCAGCCCTGCTGGCCGAGCTCTTGATTTTGGCTGTGCAGATTCTTCAAGGCATCCACTGTCCCCGTTGCCCCACAACTCCCCAGACTACAGGGCACACAAGAAGTGAAGCCAAGAACCGTTCAGAGCATTTCCAGATAAACTTGTGCGCAACGCGAGTGTTGCATCGTGCCACTGATGATCTGATTCAAATCTGGTCCCTGCTAACTTTCTATCTTTCCTGTTTCCGGTAGCTGTGATGTTTTTAGACTAGGAGCAAGTTTATCCTGCTTCACTTGCATTCTGTTCCATTGGCTTAGAGGTTGCTGTTGTGTTTGTGATGGTTCTGGAGGAAATGAAGAGGCCCATGGTCTGCTTATAGCTTGATGTATCATGTATGATATGAAAGCAGCTTCTCCATTTCACTTGGATCGAACATGGTTCGCTTATATAATGCTGCACCTCTACTTTTTGGGAGGAAAAGAAAACGCTGGTGGGTGGAAGGTGGAGTATTGCAATCATATGCTAGTATAGAGTATGAAAAGCAGAGAATGGAGAGAGCACAATGCTGGATTGTACTATAGCAATCTGGCATGTGTGAAATTGTTTGCAAGGCCTTAATTGGGGCACTGTAATTAGTGTGACGATTTGTTGCGTCAGAGGTTGCTGTACCCTTTCTTGATCTGAGCTGTGCCGGTAATAATTTAAATTAAGGTTCTCTTCTTGGCCTTGCCTCACCGCCCCCCACCCCCCCCCGGCGAATGGTTATTGTGCTTGCCTGATTGCCTCCTCTTCCTCGCCCAAATGGTAACCTTTGGCTAAGCACTGATGGTTGTTGTCTAATAGTCTTAGGCTCTTAGCATCATAAATTCTTAATAGCACAACACGGGACACAACGAGCAAGATGAACCAAACGGTAAGGCCTTGGTTTGTCATCAGTCCACAACCGAATACATATTTAAGGACGAGCATCTCCAGGAGTACCCTAAATTTTGTTCCCTAAAAAAAGGCCACCTCCAATAGTATCCTAATTTGACTTCCAAAATATGCGTTCTGAAGAAGTGAAGAGGGTAATCGACGTCAAGCGGCATCTAGCAGGATTCGTTAACGGGTCTTTGAATCAATGGGTCTTTGAACCAATGACGGAGGATTACCTCAGCTTCGTCATGTATGCTCCATTGGTCCATCGTCCCCTAAGATCAATCATGCACTAAATCCGGTCGATGATGTTTCTCTGGGCGATGACGCGAAGAGGAGGCGGGTCGCGGCGACGCGTGGGAACGCGAAGACGGCAGGGGAAGAGATGTGCGCGAGAAAGGTGCACGTATTTTTACGCACGACTCCAGCCTTTTGCCAATTGCCAAAGCATGGGAAAGGGATGTTGGGTACTCTTTGAAATGATCTTTTCTTCTTTTTTTTCCTGAAAGACATGGATAGAGAGTGCTCTTGGAGATGCTTGATTGGTTAGTTGTCTAAATTGTTGTGGTTTGTTCGAGCAACTCCAAGAAATTTTCTAAAAGGAATAGCAAAATCCTATAGTTTAGTAATCTTGTAAACTATAGGACTCTTAAAAAAAATAGTTCTACAAGCGACTTGCTATTTCTCATTTGCTATTTTGGAAGATAGCTAGCGTTGTTCATTTGCTTTTTATGCCTAGCGAGATTTGAGTGATATCAAACTTACAACTTTAGAAAAATCAAATAACATGGTTGTTGAAGTTCACTTTTTCTCTGAATTTTTAAATATAACATACACTAAACCCAACCCTCGTGTCTAAATGCACTGAGCTAATTTTGGCTAATCTTAAGCTAACTAGCAATTAGCCGTGGGAAAGAGCATATAGCCTAGTGGTTACAAAAGCGGGCGTGGTACTCCACCAATTAGCTTTGGAAAAGAGCCTGTAGCTTATAGTGGCTACAACTTACAAGAGCCAAACATTCTACTCCTTGTTCTCTAGTGTGTTTTTTCTTCGAAATTCAAAAAAAATATAGTAGTTCCAAAAAAAAAAGGAAAAAGCACGAATCTTAACACAAACACAGACCAGACAGCACTTGCTCCGGCAGACCTCCTTCGTTCTCCCGCCCCAATCCAATCGATCCGCCTCCGCCGCATTCTTCAAAGCAAACCCTAGCCAATGGACGCCGCCGCCGCCGTTCACAAGCGCAAGCGACCCGATGAGTCCGACCCCGGCGCGGGGGAGCTCGACCTCTCCGCCGCCGACGCCGTCGAGGTGCTCGACCTTCGCGCCGCCAAACGCCTCCTGCTGGCCTTCGAGCGCCGCCTCCGAGACAACCTCGAGGCGCGCATGAAGTACCCCGACGACCCCGCCCGCTTCGCCGACTCGGAGATCGCGCTCCACGCCGAGACCGACCGCCTCCGCCTCCTCGCCGGCGCGCCCGAGCTCTTCCCCGACCTCGTCCCCATCGGCCTCGCCTCCTCCCTCGCCTCCCTCCTCACCCACGACAATGTCGACCTCGCAGCCGCCGCCGCATCCCTCCTCGCCGACCTCACCGACTCCGAGGACCCTTCCGACCTCGCCGCCGTTCAGGCCCTCGCCGACGCGCTCGTCGACGCCAACGCGCTCGACCTCCTCGTGCACAACCTCTCCCGCTTCTCCGAGACCGACTCGGACGAGGCCGAAGCCGTCCACAACACCCTCGCCGTCCTCGAGAACCTCCTCGACCTCCGCCCCAACCTCGCCGACAAAGTCTGCGACGGAACCAAGCTCCTACGATGGCTCCTCTCGCGCCTCAAGGCACGCGAGTTCGACGCCAACAAGCAGTACGCCTCCGAGATCCTCGCCATCCTCCTGCAGAACAGCCCCGCCAATCAGAAGCGCCTCGGCCAGATCAACGGAGTCGACGCCCTGCTTCAAGCGGTTGCTATGTACAAATCCAGGGACCCAAAGACCTCCGACGAGGAGGAGATGCTCGAGAACCTCTTCGACTGTCTCTGCTGCGTGCTCATGCCCCTGGAGAACAAGGAGAGGTTTGTCAAGGCTGAAGGTGTTGAGCTCATGATCATAATTATGAAGCAGAAGAAGCTGGCATACAGCTCCGCGATCCGCACGCTTGATTTTGCCATGACCAAGTTCCCACCTGCGTGCGAGCGTTTTGTTGATGTGCTTGGCCTTAAGACTGCTTTTGCGGCCTTCATGGGTAAGGCAAGTAAACCGTCCTCCTTTCCCTTTCCCCCACTCTCTTGTGACTTATCAAATGATCCAGTATATTCATTCCATTTACTCTCTGATGCTATGTGCTATGTAATAGGACTAACTTTCATTGACCACTTATTAATCTATCTGCCACAGATTCTGTTATTAACTTCATATGCCATTCCTGAAATGAGTCTCTTATTAACTTAAAATTCTGCCACAGATTCCTGTCAACAAGAAAAACAAGAAAGAGAGTTATCAGGAGGAGCTAGAAGAGCGTATCATTTCACTTATTGCTTCATTGTTTGGTAAGCAGGCAAGTCCACTCTAGTGTGTGTCACTTCATATTATTATTCTGTGTTGAACAGATGTGTTCTCCATGGTAATTTTAATTATAAATCCCGTTGCTTCATATAAGAGCCTGACTTTGAAGAATGAGCATCATTGTACTTATTCTTTTTCTATCAGCTGAAAATCCCTAGGTATTCGGATTCTACAAATATGTTAGTCAAACAAACTAATTTCGTAGGGGAAGCTGTGGATTACCCTGTATATAAATATTTGGCGTCAATACCTTATGGTAATTAACTAGGAAGCCAGCAATGGCAAAGTGAATGCCATTAGGAGCATATGCTCTTGTGCCTTCAAACTTCAGATGCACATTGAGATTCATGCAATATAGGAATTTTAGAAACATTTTTTCTGTCTATCTTTTGCAGTTCATGAATCTCAATGCACATAACGGTGTAAACCATAAGAGCACATGCCCTTAAGACACTTAAACTACCTTCAGCTGCTCATCATGTAAGAGCTTTAAGTTAACTGTATATATTGATTTCACCAAGTAATAATACATTATACCTGTGTAACAGTATCTTCGGGAAGAATCCATTGCACATGTGGATCCAATAGTTTCTCAAATAATTGATAGCATGCTGCAATTATGCTTGCATGACATGTGATAGCTTCTCACAATTATATTTATATGTAAGACACACACAACATCTCTTTGGTCCATACTGTATTTTTTAGTGGTCCCTGTCTGCGATTAAGTGTTTTCTTTCTGTGATTCAGTTGTTTTATGTATTTTGTCATGTTTAGTTATTTTATACATGTCTTTAGGTGGTATTACCAAAGGCTCACGAAGGATGAGGCTACTAGGAAAATTTGTTGAGAATGAATGTGAAAAGATAGACCGTCTGATGGAGTTCTACACAAGGTATGTCTGCTGTGGAGAAAGTGGATTGCCTTACTTTTTCAGCTACTTCATTTCTTGACTGCATGGTCTGTTGTGTTGTACAGGTACTCAGACAGAGTGAAAGAAGAGACTGAAAGACTTGATAGCCTTGATTTGGAAGATTTAGAGGTGCCTTTTTATACCTTGTTTCTTTGATCTCTGTCTCCAATTCGAGCAAACAATGAACTTTTTTGACATGTTCCTATTTCTCGCAGATGGACGATGATGAGCGGTATAACCGAAAACTTGAAGCTGGGCTTTACACACTGCAGGTATTGGCATAATGAATTTGTAGTGTTGTATCTGATATAGGATTCTCAGCCAGTGTTGGTTTGGATTCCTGTTTACCTTATGATGCAATTCTGAACTCTGTGTATGTTTCAGTTAATTGCGCTAATTCTGGGACACATCTGGCACTCTGGGTTAGTAATATTTGTTTTGATTTCTGTGTTACATCGCTTTGTCGTGCATAGTTGGATTTCAATTCTAAAGTCATTGTCTTTCTTTTGGCATGTCACTGATTTTCAGGAATTCCCAGATGAGAGCAAGAGTAGAATTGCTTCTTAAGCAAAACAAACTTACGAAGCAAGATGTGAAGGACATACTTGAGGTGCATTCACCTCCATGTCTTTGCCGTTTTAGTTTGCTTCTGCTTTAGTCTGATTGGTGCTGTTGTGCCGTAGTATTATCTACTATTATGTACGGTCCATAATTTGTATTGTTGACCTTTTTCTATGTGCCGTAGTGAGAGGGGATGACATTAAGAGCAAAGACTGTGATGGAGGTGTAACATCTATCGGTTTTTCGTTGCAGGAGTATCATGACAACATTGGGGACTTGGATGGACCTGAAGAGAAGGAAAGAGCACAAGCACGGACCAAGGAAATTATTGCGGCGTTGTGACGTGCAAGGTGGCCTGGGGTGTAGTTGGCTATGGATCAAGACTGAGTCTGGTGGATATTTTGCAAGGGTTTTAGGAGGACAATGCTGAGTGATTTTATATTGCAGTCGGCAAATGTAACTTACTCGGTTGTAGATGATGGATGGCAGAAACAAGAGAGTTGTCTAATGTACTCCCTCCATT
>CM041635.1:59467821-59489569 GCA_023333625.1 Bothriochloa decipiens | reverse complement strand
TCTGTGTCTGGATACTCGTCCAGCTCTTGGGCAGCTGCAGCTTCATCAGCATTGTCATACGCCACGTCATCTTCAGGATGGAAGGCTTCCTCTTCCTCCTCTTCTCCAATACCCTCCATGTTCTCCCCAACCGTGTCATATGCTACGGCTTGGAATTCTTCTTCCATTCCTGCAGCGTAGTTATCTGCTTCCTGTATGATGCCAGCCTGGGCAGCGGGGATTTCAGAAGCCGCCTCTCTTTTTCTCTTCAGTATGGCACTCAGGGGCTTTGGACCTTCAAATGGAGCAGCCTCCCTGCTCGAAACTATTTCTGAAGTCACACGAGAAGAGCTTAATCCCTTGACGACGGCATCTTCTCCTGACCTGCCAACACCTTTCTTTGCCTTCAACTCTGCAAGGCTCTTTGGACCAGCAAAGTTCAGTGATTCAGTATCCTCACTGCTATTTTCTTTCACCGCCAAATCTTTTGCACTGTTACCCGGTATCTCCTCTGCTGATCTAGCCTTTAGCCTTTCATGAAGCCTCCCTCGAAGGTCTGAGGATTTTGGTGGTGACAATCTGGCTCTAGACCCTCTATCCCACTCCTCTGAACGTGACCCAAGCCTGTCAAATGATGTCTCCCCAGGTAGTCTTATTCTATCACGCAGTCGAGACCTTGAGAGACCATCCTGCTGTTCACCTCGCCGACGAGGTTGGTTGTTGCGCTCATCCTCAACATGTGTGTCATGCCTACGAGGGGCTTCAGTTGATCCTGAATTGTTATTGAGCTTTCTTTGTTTCAGTAGCCTATGGCGCAGATCCGAACTGGTGGCAGCCACAGCAGGGATATGTTCTCTCTGGGGAATCCTTTTCTCTGATGAAGGTCTCTCTGCTGAATTTGTGTATGGCCTTTCTGATTCATACCCACCACGTGTTTGCCTCGTCATCCCTCCAGTACCATTAGCACGATGGTTGTAACTGGTTTGGCTTCCCTTGAATGACTGTTGAGTATCGTCGTCAGCATCACCGACAATTGCGCCAGAACCAGCAGATGGTTCTCTCACAAATTCTCCTGCCTCCATACCATTGTCAGTTAAGCCATCTTGGACTGGAGGCTGAGGCTGGTAACACTTTGGTGCACCAGGCTGTGCATAAGAGTTAGTGTGATTCTGATAAACTCTTGATGGATGATCAGCCCTACTCGTCAGACTTTGCTTGTGATGAAGCGGTTTACCATCATGAGCACTGGCCTTTGGCTTGTCAACTACGCCTACTGCAGGCGTGCTCTGTTGGGAGGAAGAGTTGGGTTTTGTCCAGGAGTTCTTCAACGGAGGATTAGGGTGCAAGGCAGGGGTGGTGAAGACCTTAGCAGGCGGCTGCGGAGCAGGGTTTCCAGCAGACTGGGGCGCATGCAGGAAGGTACACCTGTCCCCTTTTGTGCACATGCCCTTCTGGAAGTAATAACATGGAACAACCTGCTTGGTAATGGCAGGAACAGATCCTTGGGGTTGAGCTGGAACAGAAGCAGAAGCTTGTTGTTGAGCTGGACGTGGAGTCGTTGGTGCTCCGGCCAGGTTGTCTAATGGCTGAAAAAAAAAAACACAAGTAGAAGCAAAGCATCATGCTTGTGTTACTTATAATGTAGTGTAATAATCATGGCAGTAATTTATCTGTGTAGAGGCGCACGTACCGGGTGCCTGAATGAGCATTTAGGATTGGCGCAGTTGCCATGGAACCAATACCAGCAGTCCCTGGGATTCATCCTGGCAGCATCGCTGTGACGGTACTCGCATTCGCTTCCCTGTAATGCAGCGCAGGAGGAGGAGATCCAATCCAACATGTGATGTGAGTCAAGGTGAGTCCAACTTAAGCTCAACTAACTAAGTGTAACCTACTGTATGTATGTAGAAATTAAAATTACAGTGCCGCCATGGATATGGATCTGGAATCAAAATGAAATGAAATGATGCAGCAGGCATATTATCAATCAGGTGATGGTAGAAAATGGAATAAAGCTGGAGCGTTGAAAGGAACGAACGATGTATGCTATGCATGCGATGCGACCTTGCAACTGAATTCGAAAGATCTAGTGCTAGAAGATTCCGAAAGGCCGGCCGGGCCGAAGAAAAGTAAGGTGGTGATCCAGATCGAAGGTACATGACATGCATGCATCTGGAGGAGGGAGGCGAAGAGAGATTTCTTCTTGTAATTCATTTCAAGGGAGCGAGCAAGCAACATGCTATGGCAGAAGAGCAAATTAAGCTTTAATTAATTAATTTGTTGCAGTAAACCCTATAAGAGAACGAAGAGGAAGGAAATCAACGAAGAAGAAGATAAAAGTAGAGCAGGGGCCGGGGAAGTAGCAACCTTTTTGCAGGTCAACGGGGAGGCGAGGAAGTAGATGCAGTCGGTGCTCCGGCGGCGGCGTGCCTCCTCTTCGTCGGGTCGCACGGCGGCCGAATCCATAGCGGTTGGAGGCAGGCAAAGAGCTAGAGCTAGCTAGGCAACGGCGGCAAGCTTGATTGAAGAGGACGACGGAGGCGGAGGATGCTGCTGCGCTGCGCTGCGCTTCGCTTCGCTTGTTGATGGTCGTGGATCTGTTTGTTTGTGGTTGTGGTTGCGAGCTCTCAGTCTCAGCTCAGCAGATGAGTTCACTCAGAGCTTTGTTTTCCTGAGCATCAGCTCTCAGTTCGGGCGGGGGACGAGGCCAGGGAAGACGAGGAAGGACGAGGGGCAGGGGCTCGCTGCCCCCAATCAATCAATCTATAGCCTGCTGCCCCTGCTGCTGCTGTCTCACTCTTTGCTCTCTGCTCTGCAGCTCAACCTAGAAAAGTGCTCTGCTCTCCTATTCTGTCAAAAGTTTCCGTAATTTCATACTGTTCGTATCGTAGTGGTACAAACTGCATCTGCTTCATGGGAGTGAGCGCCAGAATGAACATGAACCACGACCAGATGGTGCACGAAACATTCCATGTGCACACGTATGGCAGCTACCTACCTGTACATAATACACAACAAGGCACACCGTGTCTTGTTCCAATTTTGATACGCCACAGTCCAACCACATAGTACGTTTTTTATACAAGAGAGGAAGTAAGCACGCCCAATTTTGCGACGCAGCCAGCGCAAGTAAAAAGATGAATTCCTTTAATAATGAATGAATGCTTCTGTTTATTTATATGGAGAAACAAGCTCCACGCAACATGAATGAATGATTACTCGCACCCATACCATACCATACCATACCATACCATAGAGGAGCGAGCCATCGTGAACGAAAGAAAAACTAGATTAGATTCAGTGACACTTTTGTTGGACTATATACTATATATAAATAAATAACTCAAGCGGCGTGCTTCAAAGAAAAAAAAGGAGTACCCCACCGGATTAAAGTCACAGTGACTTTATCACTTTCGCGATCTAACCGGAGAAACATTCTCAACTTAGGATGGCATGCCACCCATGTCCATACTTGGTTTTCAATGAATTACACACTGCCTCCCTCAACAAAACAAAACAATAATTAATTAATTAATTAATAAATACTTCCCAATACTGTACATTGAACTGCATCCTTACTTACAGCTACTAGAGCCACGCCTATCCGCGTGCACGTCACCCAGTCACAAATGCACGCGCAATCGCGCTGCTCTGCTCTGCTCTGCTGCCCAGAGTCAAAATTGCGCTGATGTATCTTACCCGACGTTTGCCACGAAGGGCACCAGCCGCTTGTGATCCCTCTTGCGCCCAAGCGCGCAGGTATCAAGAACTCGCCCAAGCAGCAGCCGGGTGTTCTGCAGCGCTACATCCCGTGCCACCAACCCACTATCTGCGGCGCTGCTGCTGCCACCGCCGCCGCCTTGCCCCATCAAGGACCCGAACCCTGACCCTGCCGCGTACTGCAGCGGTCCGCTCCTGGCCTTGAAAGACGACTGAGGAAGCAGCATGCTCTGGAGGACCTTCTCCCCGGCCACGGTCCCATGCCCGTTCTCGCCAAATCCAGTCTCCTCGCCTTGCCCACCAGCCACGCCGCTGCAGCTCCGTAACAGCGCCTCCAGCACGTTCAGAGCCTCCGAGCACAGTGTGCTCTCCACCAGCTGCGACACGACATTGTACACCTGGGGTATCTGGGATGGGTCCACAGGGGTTTGCTGCAGTAGCGATTTAAGCATCAGAAGAATCACCCGCTGGTAATCCAGAGGGCCTCTCTCCAGGAGCCTCAGCAGGTGCCCAAACGCCAAAGATGAGTGCTTAGGGAACCACTCCGCACAGATTGGTGGCGAAGCTCGTGCAAACAGATCTTCCAACGACATGATTTCCCCCAAGGAATATGCTCTGAACACTTCGGCCAAATCGAGCAGAGACTTGGCACGGCACCATACCGAAATATTGGATGCCACATAGTAAACTTTCTGGTTCTGTTCTTGCAGCGGTGAAGCTGACCCGAGGGAAGGTATATCCCTCGTGAGCTGCAAACCAAGCCATGGAAGAAGGCCTGTGATGTGCATCAGTAACCTTGTCTCAGGGCTCCCAAATATAGAGTCACACGTAGGTATTGTGATCCTAGATAGCACCTCAATTGCAGATCCATGGCTAACAGTGGACATGAGCCCTTTCAGCACCAGCGGCTGCACCCCTTCAAAAGCAGGGACCTTCCCGGTCTCAGTCACAGACAATAGTCTCTCTGAAGTAGTTCTAGAATCCAGCCTGTGGAGGTCACTTGCATACCCATTGATGTCAAACTCATCACGTGGCATGCTTGAGAGTAACACATTTTCTGTTGTCCGGTCACGGAATGTCAGGCGATCAATTACCCTACAGAACAACTCAAGCACCTGGCAGTATATGTGTACAAAGTCGGTATGCATCAGTGCAACGCAGCCCCAAAAGAGCTGTGGGTAAAGTATAACCTTCTCAGATTCCATGTTTTCAACCATGACCTGTAAAGTCAGCAATATCTCCATCGCAAAACCTAGAACGGATGGAGCAGGATTCCCCAAGCATCTGTGGATGCATCTCAGAAGTAATACGCAGCTATCACTTTTAACACTGGGACGTAACGCACGGTATATCTGGTGTGACCGACAAGCCAAGTGACGAGATGTGCACTCCATGGCCCACTTAAGAGCTTCAGAACCCCAAGTCTCACGAAGATCCCCCTGGAAGAAAATAGCACTAACCATGCTTTGCACAAGTGCCGATAAGAGTGAAGCGCTAGGAAGTTCGGTCCGGACAAGGGTAGGATCCTCATTCTCCCACATCAGGCTGCCCCTTTTAGACTGAATGTATTTGATCAAACTCACCACATGATGCTTATTCTCTCTTTCACTACTTTCAACCTCATACAGTTCAAGATGACGGCCAGCCAATGAGTAGAGGAGATTCACGAGCAAATCTTGGCAATGCTCGAGCACAATGTCTTCTGAGCTATCCATTGAAACACATGTGACGTGGAACAACAGAGGTAAATTTTCACGAAAGTCTTCATCATTTTCATAAGCAATTTCAGCCAGTAGAATCAATGCTATGTCAGCACGTGAAAGCAAGTGTTGGTGCCCTTGTAATGCTGACTGGAGCTCATTGGCATTGATCCCGTGAATTCCACTGCCCCCTTGATGCAAAAAATCATCTGTTGAGTTTGGTGTATCAAAGTAGTAGTCACCACTATCTCTGGAAACATGGCGGCTTCTCAGATTACCAGCAGAGCTTCGAACACCCATCAACGGCCCCGACATATTCATTAACGCTGGAAGTAGCTGCCCTGATCGGCCCGCTGTTGGGTTTGGAATGCTTACCTCAGGAGCCAACGGGCTCAGTGGGCCAGATACACTTCGGCCGGTAACTGCAGATGTCCGCCAGCTCAGGTTTCCACTGACATTTCTAACTACACCATCAAGGGAACCACGAACAAGAAGGGGAGACATGTGAGGCTGGCTATCAACGACTGTTGCAACCTGAGAGGCAGTAGGACCTTGAGAAAACTCCAATACGACATTTGCAGAGACATCAACCTTCCCAGGCCTGACTGGTTCTTCATTGTCCTCAAGCATTCTCTGAGATAGCTCGCAGACCAAGTGATCAATGGTCTGTTGTGGGAAGATCCGAGCAAGATATAGGCTAACACGCTTCGCAACAGAAAAATAAGTAGCAAATGCACCAGTGATCTCCGCCGATGGATTGGCATCACAGTCCTCGATCCCTCTGGTGATCAAGAAGTTCAAAACTGGGATGATATTGCGAGTATTGCTTGCCACAGTGCTCCAAAGTTTCTCAATCTCATCAGGAAACTGATCACCATGTTTCCATGTCACATAATAAAGACTTTTCAGTAACCTCTCGCTCCAGCCAGATTCCTTTAGTCTCACAAAGTTGAGATTTTCTATCCAAGGAGCCATGCATGTAAGGACCTGATGTTGTGCAATAATGTCCACTGCATCAAGCTGGCGCTGCATTATTTCCTCGCACAGATGCTCACTGAGCTCAGGATGGTCCTTGGCAAGCTTTGAGGACAACTTATACTGGAATTGTTGGTAGGAATCCGGGAGGTTGCCAACAACAGAAGCCCGGTAATGCCCAACACCATCAGTACCATCTTCAGCCCATTCGCGAAGAGAGAGTGTCTCCAACATCTGGAGGGCACTGTCACGGATTAGTTTTGTCTGATCAACCACCTTGTAGAGGATCAAGCTCACAAGTCTCTGGATTTCACATTTTGGGATCTCTTGGCGCATGTAGACTTCAGCCAGAACACTGAAATAGCCATCTGCTATTTGAGGGTCCGGAGAGTAGCACTGCAAATTATTGACAGGAGATCAGCGAGATTTAACAGCTGGTAGCAAGCATATAAATAGAATAATGCCCAAGTCATTGAGAAGTAACAATGCATCATCTACTTTCAGATCAAACTGAGATACTGCAACAGTAACACAAATCTCCAAGAATGTTTTGCCCAAAAGAAAAGCACTTCTTGAAGGAGATAACAAAACAAAAACCAAGAGACCAAAAAATGAAAGAAAAAAACTCTAAAGTACAAACTTGTGGAGGATAAAGCAGTCAATAAGATCAACAATTAATTTATGCATTGTTTTGAGAAGAAAATTTTAGCATGAATAATTCTTAGAGCGGATGTGTCTATTTCATGATTCATCTCTACTCCTAAAACGCAGTAAAAGGAATCGTTCACCCGGCGTTTCAACTAGCCCCCAATGAAACGCTCGCCCGGCTTCACCCTCCCCCGTCCCCCGCGATAGGTGCCTGGCGTCCCAGCCCCACTCGCTCGCTCGTCCGCCCGTCCCGGCGCCTGTCGCGCAGCCGCCGCACTGCGCCCTGCCACCTACACCAGCCATCGCGCGGCGTCAAGGATTCGGAACTGCGTGCCACCGCCTGAGTGTTGACACCCACAGCCCGCTCAGCCTCAGACCTTGACTGAAACCCTAGAGCCCGTCGCCATCGCCGGCGACGAGCGGGCGCAGCCCAACGAGCATCAGGAGGCGGAGGAGGCGAGCATCAGGAGGCGGAGGAGGCATCTCACCCTCGCACTCCGCATCAGCAGGACGCCCTCACCTCTCCGCAGCCTCGCTGGCCACCGCTGTGAGCTCGGGCGCGGGCTGCCGCGGCCCTAGCTACGCGCCACAGGCGCCTCGCGCAGCAGGACGCCCACAGCCCTCACCCTCATGCTGGAGGAGCTCGCAACAGAGGCGTGGCCATGGAGGACGAGGATGAGGAGCACTAGAGATCCAATCAATGGCTTAGGGGCCAGGAGATGTGTTTTCTTGGCGGGATTAGGTACAGACTCACATAGCAAGAATGCAATGCAGTCTACACTAGCAAATGTGAATTGCCGAATTGCTCTCCATAGTTTAATTTGCCCAATTGCCGAATCATTTCTTGCCTGCATAGTTTAATTAGCATTAGCTTATTAATTTAGTGATCCTATGCTAGACTTGAAACATGTGTTGATTCTCAGTGTTCAACAGTAGCACTTGTTCTTATTTTCAGTTATAGTGTTTCAATAGCTATTGCAGTTTCTGTATCTTTTTTTACACATTATTGGTACAGCAGCGTTGAGGCATTTCAGGAGCGCTGTTGTCATTACCAACCTGGAGATCCACCTTGAAGGTATGGTCCTTCTCCATGCACTAACCTGTTAGTTTACTAAATGTTGCTGCTTCTCAGTCTGACTTATTGAACGTGTTGCTGCAAGCCTCAAACCTACTACTGATTTTCTGACTTACCGAATGTGTTAGCCATGGAGGCGAGGTGGAAGCTGGATCAGGTACCCTCTACAAGCTCATGTGATGTAATATTTTCAATTGCCAGATTAATGATTTTTATTCTGCAATATGTACTCGGTATGGATGCAATGTAATATTTCTTTTCTGATAAGTAGATCGCGATTCAATTATACAGTTCCTTTATTCATCTTGACTACATCGAACTGTCACAAATAGTTAGAAGCCTAGAAGACTGAACCCACAGTTATGTTCAGAACTCGAGTCATTTTGAGATAGCAAGCTACTGCTTCATGTATTGTTCAGAAAACTGCGCCATGATAGTTGTTGGAAGAAGGCCTACCATGCACAATGTAACACCGTAGTGAAGTCTCACTATTTGATGGTCAGATCATTTAGTCAAAAATTTTATTACTCGTGGCATGGCAAACATACTTACTGATACTAATTCTTAAACCGAAAGAATAGTGGGCAATATCTTTGCAAGTACTTGCTGATAAGTAAAATAGATTAGTCCAATGTCATTGTAGCAAGTGAGGAACTGGTGCAGATATTTTAGTTGGGGCTCTAGGATCACATATCCATATAATTTAGCCTCTTTGTTTCTATTAGACCTTATAGCCTAACATTGTGTGATCTTTCAAAGTGATTTATGGGAATGTTTCATTTTGGATGCCATATCAGAATGTCTCCTCCCCATCCCCAAGGATGAGATGCTGAGGAACATCTCATTCCCAAGGATGGACTTCTTTGAAATGCACCATAGGAGGTGAAAAGATAGAGGAAAATCTCCTTGAGCTGTTGTAGTTTACCTTCTCCGTTTCAGTTCAATAGGTTTCCCTTCTCTGTTTCAGTTCAAATAAGGCTACCATGCGAAACTGGTAATATAAGGAATATTTCTCATAATAATTCATAATTCGTTGTGACGCCTACTTCTGTAAAAAAATGTAATCTGCTATTTTACCAATGGTGGTACTAATTTATGATTGAGTAAATGAGTACATATAAATTTTCGCTGTTCTATTCTGTCATAGGTATCTTCAACATGAGTTTGACATATAGCTAGCTACATTCCTTATCTGATTGTCTATATTCTGCTATTTTTAACTGCAGATCCGGCTGCTACTAATTACCCCCAGTCAACATTGTTCAGTCACTAAATACCCCCATTTCAGTTTATTTCATTACAAATTATTCTGTGCCTCCAGTGATTTAATCCATTGAGTAGAGGGCATGGGCTAAATGATGCTAACTATGAGATATTTTGCTTTCTTAGTCAGCTGTGAAGGAGCATACATACACGGACACATGTTGATCTACTGTTTGTTCATATAAGTGCTAATGATACAGGAATGGGTGCAACTAGATTGTGATTTCCTTTGATTATTTTGAACTTATCCAATCCATTAAACGAGTCATGTTAATGGCTTTGTGATGGACCAGCAAGTATTTGACGATTAATTATTTGTCAAACAATAGGTATTGCCCAATGATGCTGTGACATTGGTCACTAAGATATTTGTCAAACAGTAGTAGGTATTGCCCAGACTAAAATAATACTGAATTAGAGCTAAATTAATTTGTTTTATTTAGATAGCAAGAAGTTGTCGTTGGCTCACTTGCATGGGCGGACCTACCGTTGTGCCCGGGTATTCCCGGGCATACCCTGCTTTTTTGGAAAAAAAACTAATAGGTATTGAGGTATATACATGTATAAAGTCGTCAAGGTGTTAAAATTCCGTTTCTTTGCATTTCTTTTATGGCTGCAATTCGCGTCCAACTTGAAACCAGCCCACAGGCTATTTCAATCCGATCGGCCCATGGCCCATCTAACCTTCCCACACACCTCCTACTCGCCCCAGTCCATCAGACGATCAGACCACCACCAGCAGGCATCGCTTCGAGTGTTGGACCTAGGCTTCTTCCGATTTCGCCGCCGTTGCTCTCGCCGCGTCGCCACCAGGCGCTAGGCCGCCCGCCACCCCACCCACGCCTCCCCTGCCGCCCGCGCAGACGCTCGCGTCGCCGGCGCACCCCACGTGGCATCGCGGCCAGGCCAAGCCGCGCCCCGTTCCCTGCGCGGCCACGCTGCCCCAGTGCCCCACCTTTTTTTTTTGAGCATACAGTGCCCCACCCAATTGCAATTGGTCGATTGGAGTTCTTTGCTTCAACTTAGAGCAGAGGTGATTAGAAATCAAATCCCTTTCCCTTTGTAATTTTGCAAGTCAAAGATCACGATATCACCGGTCGCTATCAAGCAATGAGGGATCGAAGAGTTAAAATTTAATTGTAATTTTGTTCTGATATTTTGTAATCTCAGTTTGTTACAGAACAAATTTAGTTTGAACTATATGTATCTTTTATCTAAGCTCATCTGAATGTTTTGTATTGTTCATCTAAATATTTTCTTTGCCATGGGCATACCCTGCTCTCAACTTCTGGGTCCGCCACTGCTCACTTGTCTAGATGCTCCTCTGCATGCCTAAACTCAGAACCTGGTGCTATAGTCAGTTGCTTCACCAGGGTGGATTGGATTGCTTGGGAGATATTAATAGCTAATACTTCGACGTTCTCATTAATTATTGGACTACTAAAATATCTCAAAGAAACTCTTATTTCGTTCCTAGGAAAGGTCAGGCTGAAACACTGTGCAGTCACAGCAAGGCTTTTACTTACTATACTACTCATCCTAAAGCAGAGAGCACATCACATTGAACATTTTCGAGTTACAAAATAAAACACATATGGAAGCGGATTATTTTTCTTTTTTAGTGCAGACCAAGTTGCCTATGGGTCAACTGGTTCTGGAGCTGAGTGTTGTAAATCTTCAGAGTGCCTTGATGAAGCCTTGAACTTCAAAGAATGGTTGAAAATTAGGCAACTTATATGTCCCTATTGTTGAATCATTCCTGGGTTTGCCCCAATTGACAAATGTTTCTTAATATTATAAGAGTAGACTTTAGCTGCTTGCAGGTTCATTCAGTTGCTGGCAAACCTGTGGCATACGGATGATGGTGTTCAGTTTCAGGAAAAGTAGAGCTTGAACGATGCAAGCATGTCTATTCAGTTCCTCTGGTTTTGAAGCTCCGGAGTGTAGCAGCATGTGTGTCCAAACTGCCTTATTCCGAAAATAGTTTTATTTTTTATTATTTTGATTCACATTATATTCTAATTATTTATCCTTCATGAAGACGTATGTAAAAGTGATGTTGCCATTGCAAACATCATTCTTGGTTTTTTTTGGTAGGAGTGTACCACGTCATATTTGCGTTATCATGGTACTATTATTTTGGCCATTACAACGCACGAGTACTTGTCATTTTTCTGGGTAGCAATAGCAATATAACATATCTATATATACATTATTATGGTACTCTTTTATCCCGTTGCAACGCACGGGTATTTACCTAGTATCATATGATATATGAACAACATTACAGATGCGTATTTAGTCTACCTACCAAGATATTGAGGAAGTAGACATGAGTTTATAAGCTAGACTTACTTGATCTATGCAAGCAGGAAACAAGTCCAAATTTGTCTGCAAAATATTCTTCAGTGCGGTTTTTGCTAAGAGGAGTCGCAAGTGGCTAGTTTTCTGTTTGTCCCTCCCACCAAAACGTCCTCCGTCAGTATGCTTTGAATATGACGGAGTTCGCGGATCAACTGGTGAATGCCCAAAAGGTGCTCTTGCAGATGGTTCCAGGAATAAACTATTAATCCATGATATCACCCGGCCAGACATCTTTCTTGCATTATCATCAAAACAAGGCCCATAAAGCAATGAAGTAATAGCATTCATGGAAGCCCAGTTAATAGCTTCTAACTGTTCAGCCATTTCCCTGTCAAATGCAAGTTTGTCAAGCGATTCCCTAGACCTCGTATGTTGATTACTTTTATATCGCTCAATTTCACGACGATAGTCGCTGCTGCTTTCCTGTCCCCATGAACTACCAGAATCCTCACTCCAGGTAAGGAGAAGATCAAAAAGCCTCTTGCGTATTCTATTGTCAAACCGCTCAGCTTTCGCATCAACAAATTCTGGAGCTAGGTATCTCAGAACAGATGCTAATGCATATCGTAGAGGCTGCAAGTCTTGAAAGCTATCAGCCAAGGAAATAGTAATTTGGCGGTATGTTTCTTCAATGAACTTCAAAAACTGCTGGCGTAGCACAGGTTTCCGACTAAGCATCCCAGGCCAAACCTTCTCAGCTATCATTCGGTGTATATTCGCAACATGAGTGCGCAGATCCTCACGGCGGGACCTAGGATTCTGCTGAACCAAACACAAGTAGCCATCAGAAAGAGTATTTGAAGAACTGCACCTATAATCCTCTTTTGTTTCAATTTATTTCTCAGGTGGCAATGTGCCTTATCAAACAATGAACATACAGAGATGACCAGAATTAGGGATGAAAGCGGGTACCCAATGGTGTTTTTGTCTCGGCTAACTAATTACGGTTAAATGTCATTATAGTTCATTTTTCTACTCCCCTCAAACTACGGAAATGCCATTCTATTCATTTGATCAAATTTTTGGGTGGACCCGATGACCCAAAATAGTTTGAACTTGCATCCCTACCAGAAAATTAGTACCATATTCTACAAGTTCCAATACAAGGTCAAACTGACACTATTCAGTCAGAAAGAGTACTCCTTTGTCATATTAGGAACCGAGAAAAGATGTTCCCTTTTATTTGATGTTATAGCCTCACAGAATTCAGAAGAGAAAAGTTAATTCCACCTAAAGGGGACTAGCATTGTTTAGTTTGCAGTACATTTATAGGATTTGGGAGAACTTAATAAGCAAGAAATAGACACGCCTTTAATAGGGCAACAAGGTTACATTATGCATTTTTGTTAATTTGTTAATACTTAAAATGTATGAGTTAAACATGAAATTAAAAAAAAACAGATAGATTAGTAGACATGTCCTCAAACCCCCTTTGTTTCACAATGTCTAGCTCACCATGGACCAAGGAAGCACTAAATCAGAAAAACATCAACAAGAAATTACTATTTGCTCCTAAGTGAAACACTACCACCACTTAACCTCAAAAAATTTAAGTAGAGAACAGAAAAATATTTGATTTTCTCGATGTTCAAACACTTTGATCAACATTTCCCAAGAATATGGACAAGTACTGCAGAAGGTATGTATTGAGGTCTTGATGACATCTAAGCATGGGAATATGTACTCAACGGTAGGTGACGTGCCCAACAATCTCAAGCTCTGCAATCCCAATCTCCGGTGGATTGTTGGGGGCAGGGATGGAAGCAGGGTTAAGGGTTATTTCTATACTATGTTTCAAAAAAATATATGCAAGGTGAAGAGCAATGGTTGGTCTTTGCAGCAACATGGGCAGGTCTATGAAAGAAGGCGGCGAAAAATATCGATACCTAATTAAATCAATATAGATTTCACTTATGCATTAACTTTAGGAAGAAACTTAAGCCCCAGTACCTTCCATTTAGGTTTCCCTTCCGTTTCTGATGACACCTCCTCCACAAATAATGCCAGATCACCAAACATGATTTCACATACTTCTAAATGTGAGTGACCAAGGGCATATGTAGCAGCAAGCTGCAGAAAGCATTAAAAAAAAATTTTCAGAGTTTATGTGGAATCAACATTAATCAGCTAATTCTACAATATGCCAAAAGTGCATATAATTAATATAATTTTAGTACACAGGAAATAATACTGTAGCAACCAAATGAAGAATCTGGAAGGGAAGGACAAGAACAAACTGCAGAAATGAAATATGCAAGGCAAGATAAACCATGCAAAATTAATCATTGCATTAACTTACTGCATATGCTTCTGAACCATGACGTAATGATGGAAAAATCATATGGAAGACTTCTCTTGCTGATTTGATGTAAAATTCTTCTCTAATATCAAGTGGACAAGAGCATGCAAACATGGCATATATCAACCATTGGTCAAGTTTAGTTTCAGAATCTTGTGATTGCTGAGCCTTTCCACCGAGGTCGGCAGGAGTAATCTGTTCAAGTCTTCTAATAACCTCTAATCTGTGGATTTTTGCAGTAAAGTTAATAAGATGCCCTATTATAGTTGATCATACAATCAAATTATCAAATGAATGCAGAGAATAGTGTTTCTATGGAATGAGAACGTTGCAATATACTTAAATTTTGAGAAAACTGAAATCAGTAAAAGCACCAATCAGTTTTCAAAAGATAGGCAATAATTGAAAAGGAAAAAATGCTTGGGTTTGAAAGAAAGGGTGGGAAATGTTTTCTAGAAAACTATATTCTGTGCCACAACAAATCAGGAAAATATTCAGTGCCAACCGCATCTTCGGTTGAATCGTGAAAACCCTGTACAAAAACATACTTCGGAGTTCTCAAAAAACTGAAACCCTGTACAAAAACATACTTAGGAGTTCTCAAAAAAATATGAAACCATGCACGTCCTGATTTGTTTTGTAAAAATTCATCTTTGTGCATATGCATCTGAAATTTTGTTATTTTTCATATGATTTCGAATCTCAATTATTGAGGCAATGTAAATCCATAGATGCACTATGGTTGTGCATGGTTTCAAGTTTTTTTGAACTCTTTAGTGTGTGTTTTCTAGAGCCGGGGGGGGGGGGGGGTATGATTATGCCAAAGATCGGAATAAGCCTTTCCCCCAACAAATCCACCAAATAAACAAAGCAAGGCTATGTCTATCAGTATTCAGTTCCATTGAACATGTTACTATCATACTATGTTAGGCTCTCAGTCAACTCTCCATCAGTACAACCTAGTGATGCTCACATTCTGAGCTTCAGCCTAAGATGTACTCATACAATTTTTTGTGGTAACCTCTAATAATAGCACAGAATGCAGAAAATTCGGTGCCTAACTGAACTTCAGAAAATAAGGTCAAAATTGACAATGGAAGGAAATAAATAAGACAATTGTATTTATCATATTGAATTGCGCGTGCAGAAGTTCCAGAAAAGACCAGAGTTCATGCCTTGCATCCTGCACAGAGCTCGGGCAAAGTTCAGCTGCATATTTCACAATTTCACTGAGGTAGCGGGCCCATCTGCTTTTATCTACACTTTCCAAAATGGATTGAAGAGTCACATCCAAAGGAATAGGGTCCATTTCACGCCTTAGATCATAAGGTCGTCCTGGATCCCAATAACAGCTTTGAACAATATCTTCCTGAGAATTAATAAAGAAAACCTTTAGGCATCCTTGTGTGATCAGGGATTGTGAAAAAAAAATGAACAATTCGATGACAACAATTGTGCCAATGTCTAAAGCTCACAGGAACATAAGAACTCCAACGGGGTTTAGGAGGAAAGAAAAAATTTACTCTCGTATATGTTTCCTTTCCTAAAAACTTCCACCCCAAACAAATTTCTGGCGGTTAATAAAGAAAAGAAAAGAAAAGAAAATATGAAAAATGCACAAAAAGAAGAAGCACTCACCCCATTCTCCTCTATGATATCTATGATAAATATTGGCTCTGGTTCAAGTTTCAGTTTATTGTCACCCCATTCATTTGCTGAGTAATCCCTGAGATCATTTTGCAGTGCTCGTACACATCGCAATAACTCCAGGGCAGTGAGTCTTATTTGAACATCAGCAGAACTAAGAAAGACAAGGCCAACTGCATCCATTTCTGAGGCACGAAATTCAGATACATCCCTGGACCTATGGAAAGGAGACCTCTGCAGTGCATCCCCTCCCATACTAGAACGCCTACCATTTTGCATGTCTTTTGTCAAAGCCTCCTCAGATAGGCATACTCTCCACAAACGCATCAGCTCCACCAAGCGTCCAAGTGACGTTTGAATTAAAAGAGGAAATTCATCAGGAAGTTTTAGGATAAAGTTGGCCATTCCTTTCAACACAGCAAACCTACGATTAGGTAGGCAACGTACGATCCTGTTCAACACTTGCACTGCTTCTTCACGAACGCCAGGGTCAATGCTTATGCCATGCTGAGGTATAATCTCAGTCATTTTGTCATTACGGCCGACTTCTTCTATCAAGTACGGGATACATTTAAGCACAGACCTGAAGAGTGATCCCTGAGATTTATCCTTGGTTACATTATCTGAAAATATTAATATTAGAAATCACAGTAAACAGGAAAATGATGAGCTATATTAGGATATTACAAACTGGTCCTGTCTTTTTATAATTGTACAACAGTTTCTAGAGCATTGTGCAAATAAATACACAGTAACAGTAGCATTGACCAAATGATTCCAAATTTTTGTTATACATATAATGAGAATAGCAGCATACCTATTGTAGCCTTTGATGATGTGAGAAGTGCTAGGCTATATGCCTTGTTGCAAGACCTTAGAATTGACTCAATTGCTGACTTCACCTTTGGAATATAGTGCCCAATACCAACCACTGAAAATTAAAAAGTAAACACTTACCATACAAACAAAATTTGGTTAAACAACATCACCAAAGCCTTGGAAAATATTACCAGTGCCAGGTTACCTTGCAAAACATCTAAGCCAATGTGTTGATTCGATGGAGAAACAACTATCTCGAGCAAAGCCCTAAGACCAACAACCTTTGCTTCACTCAAACTATCTGGTTTCAATAATTCCAGTATCATATGATTCATTGCAAAATCCAGATTGCTCTGAGCTAATGTCACACAGAACTCAACAAGTTTATCATGCTGCACATCTTGGGTCAGCAGGCCTTTCTTCAGAACGGTCAGTAATTGAGAGGTTACACTGTCTAAATAGTCCCAAACAAGATTTCGAGGTTGCTGATCGGCATAAATATTCAAATAGAATTTTACTAATCGATGAAGACAATCCAAAGCCATTGATCGATGGTTCTTGTCCTGTATAATAATTGATGAATCAGAATTATTCTAAAAAAACATTCTAAAGGAAGAACATTAAGTTTCCTAGATCGGAAAAATTGAAAATAATATTCAGTGATGAAATCCATGAATTTATGTTGTTGTTGTTGTTGTTGATTCAGTGATGAAATATAATGATATTACCACATGAATTTATGTTCTTGTGATCATATGAAATGTTTACAGAAACGTCACCTTGAGATACTTATACAGGATCTCCATATGCTGGGGAAAAATAGATTTGAATGCATTGGCATCACCAAGACAAAGTAGAAGGGTAACAAGTGGAAAACCAACCTGGAATAAAGGTTCAGCATCGTATATTAACAATATTATATACCAAAATAATGAGAGACAAAGTAAGGAGCTTGTTGCTTTGTTCACACATTACTAAAGCTTGTTAACTTGCTCAACTTTACAAATAACTTTTACATTATTTCATCCCTATGACATTTAAACCCTCGTTATCTCCAATTAAGCATGCAATAAGTTTGAAGTGAGCTGTGGTCCTTACTGTAAGCAGTCAAGTAACCATATAACTTCTTGTCAAAAAAAAAAAGTAACCATATAACATAACCAGCTCTACATATTTCATCAAATACTTGATCAGACAACCCTAAGCTTTGTTTGTTTGAGCTTTTGGCCACTTTTAAACCACTAGCTTTTGGACTTAAGCCAAACACCTCCCATAAGCCAAAAGCCCAAAATCTCACTATGAGCTTCTCGTTTTTGGCTTCCGGAAGCTTTTGGATTTTGAATAGTCAAAAAGCTGAAGTATAAAAGCTCCCAAGAAGCCCAACCAAACAGGCCCTAAGTATGAAGCATGGTTGAAATATTGGGTCCCTAGGTACTAAATTAAATGTTTCAGGAAGTGCTTAGGATGATGCGAGAAATTTTATCACTTATCCAACATAAAGTCATACACAATATGGAGTCAAAACTTATAGTGTTGGATTACTTGAACCTTGTGCAAAATAAAATAGAAAGGGCCTGATTTAAGCAAAAAATAAGACTTATAAAGGACTATTTTCAGAGCCACCCAAAGAGAATGACAGGCACCTCACTATAAACAAAGCTAATGCATATTGTTTGTACAGATGCGATATCAATTGCATAACCAAAATACCATTGCATCAACTTACAGCAACATGTTTGCTCTGCTTATCCATCCAACTCATGAGCCCCACTCTTATTCGTGCAACAGCGTCATACCAAAGTGACAGTGCAGGTTCGACACCAAGTGGAGGCCAATGGTTTTTTCTACCCTCCGTAAGTGGGGCGAGTATACTTGATAGCATGTTGCACAAAGCATGTTGCAATTCACTCTTTCTTTTGTTGGGAGGACGATTTAGAGGATTTGCTTTTGCAATAAAGGATACAGAAGCATTCAGTGCACCCTCTGTCTTCACCTGAAAAAAGTATTGAGCTTCAGGACGCCTAGCCATAACTTTGAAATGCACAATTTAAAGTGTTCCAGCGTTCCACGTGACCATTTTATCGACCAAACATTAATTCACAGATGAGAAAATGAACAGGTTACAAATCTTCTCAGTGTTCTCATATAAACAATAAGTTCTTATTATAATACAAATTATGGGTGTGTAAGTTCAGCTGGTAATCTATAGCTATAGGAAATCCTAGATCTACAGATGCAGGCATGTTAAGTGCATTTACACGACTTGTTTTGTGTATATTTTGTATTAAATAAAAATATTTAAACCACTTCGATTTAGTCAACAAACTACAAATTCAGCGTAGATCTCAGAGCTAGAGTTGTGCCAAACGGGCCCTGCATAAAAAGAAGCAAAGGTGGTTGGTGCATCTAAGTAAACCACAACATCAATCATGAGCATAATTCTTCTAACAGTTTGGTCCAGTCGTGCCTTTCATCCTTACCAATATCCAAGTAACAAATACAAATATTGAAACTATAAAACACTTGAGCAGTTTTTGCATATCATACCCCCAATTTAAGGTAGCGCATCCCATTGATTATGCTTAGTGTCTCACTTCTAAGAGCAAGTGAATGTGAATCGATTCGCCGCACATTAAGCTCTATGAAAAACTTTTCTGTCACAGAACTAAACCTGCAGGCATAAAACGTCATAGGTCTCAGCAACTTATACACGATGCAATTTTCAGACATATAGACATCTCCCTCCCCCTTACCCATAAAAGCTAATAATGTAAGAAGTGTACCTTATGCGTGATAAAGCTCCTAAAAGCTGTGCAACAAGATCCAAGAGTAGACCTCGCAAATCAACCAATGAGGGATACTCTACTTGGCTCACAACCCTACAGAAAGTATAGAAGGCAGGAGACAAAATTAGCTTCCACAAGACCACAAGTATATAAGCTGTTGCTGCAATTAAAAATGAAACCAAACACAATGACAGGACTTAGAAAATAGGCGAATGTCGCTGAAACAAGGCAGTAAACATTTATTGAATTAACATGTTTTAATGAAATGCCAGAATAAAATTGTTCACAAATACAATCTGTTATACTAGATCTGCGCTACTTTTACCATACAAGAAACATGTTAAGAAAGGCAGTTAAACCTTACCTGTCTGCATTAATTAGCCAATCAAATACGAAATTTTCTAAGCCAATCCAAAGTTTCTCTAGACAAATTAGAAAGTGCAAGATGTCAGTCAACTACTTCAAAAAGTAACTCTACAAAGAGCTTAAAGAAGCAAAACAAGGGGAAAAGTAACAACCTGTTATTCCCTCTTGCGGACAATACTCAGCAAACCGAATGCAGGCTGAACAGAATATGCACTCGACAGCAAGCTGAGTAAGGACAAAAGAAACTATATTGGTAACAAGAGGATACAATTACTTATGACAATGAAAAGTAACTCCACTGACTACTTGCAACTATGCTATAATAATGTCTGGTGTTGTTTATTAATATACAAATGACAGCAGGAAATAAAGTGGTCCTTGTTACAAAAATAAATGGTTAATAGATAACAAACCTTCTTTTGGTATGTTGACGCATCGTGACCACCTTTTGGGGATTCACTGCCAACCAATTATGAACAAATTTCAGTAAAAGGGAAAGGATGGCTAAGAGCTAAATGCTAGATAATTCAAACATAATAATATTGGAGGGTGGAGTTCTTAACATAGTTTAGTAAGCATACCTTTCTCTCCACCGAAGAAGAGCTTCCAAAAGTGGTAGAGGTGTGTGTCTAGCAACCATGGCAAGAGAATCCAATACTTGCTCATAACTTGGATCAGATGGCCGGAGGTATTGCCCATCCTGTCATTCTCAAAATTATAACTGGGTATAGTTTGTGTTTAACTTAAAATGCTGTACCCCATAACAGACCAACTATAATTTGGCACCATGCCCATATGGTTGGTAACTACATGTGTAGATGAAACAGTACTACCTTGAGCTACTCAACTACACATGCAAGTTATGTCTAGATTAAGGTTCTACCCATCTTGCAATCTTGATCCCCTTCCTGCTATATGAAAAAGGTGTATCACCTCCCTAAATGATTCAAGTGCATATTCTATGTCACTAGGATACTATGCCTATAGGCTATAATGGATGTGCATGTCAAGGTCAGTATTTTATTAAGATTTTGCAGAAGGAAACAACCGTGGGAAGAAGGAGAAGATGCAGATGACATGTGGCTAAAGATGGCAACATGTGTTCGGAAGGTGGCTTCGGATGTGTTTGGAGTGAGTAGGGGAGGCAAACGGGAAGCGAAAGACACCTGGTGGTGGAATGATGAGGTGCAAAGGGCTATTAGGGAGAAGAAGGAGTGGTTCAAGCGCCTCCATCATGACAAGAGTGCAGCCAACATTGAGGGCTATAAAATAGCAAAGAGGGCTGCAAAACGAGCGGTGAGTGTAGCAAAAGGTCAGGCGTATGATGACCTTTATCAGCGATTAGGCACGAAGGAAGGAGAGAAGGACATTTATAGGATGGCTAGGATCCGCGAGAGGAAGACGAGGGACATCAACCAAATCAAATGCATCAAGGATGGGACGGATCAACTTTTGGTGAGGGATGAGGAGATCAAGGACAGGTGAAGAGAGTGCTTTGACAAGTTGTTTAATGGGGAGAATTAGGGTCCTACCTTGGAGTTGGATGACTCATTTGACGATACCAACAGACGTTTCGTGAGGAGATTTCAGGAGGCAGAGATCGGGGAGGCTTTGAAGAGGATGAAGGGAGGTAAAGCGATGGGCCCTGACGGTATCCCCATTGAGATGTGGAGATGCCTAGCTGCCAAAGCGATAGTATGGTTAACTAAGCTTTTTAACCTCATTTTCCGGTCAAACAAGATGCCTGAAGAATGGAGGAGAAGTATACTAGTACCGATCTTCAAGAACAAGGGAGATGTTCAAAGTTGTACTAATTACCGTGGGATTAAGTTGATGAGCCATATGATGAAGCTCTGGGAGAGGGTTATCGAGCATCGCCTAAGAAGAGTGACAAGTGTGACCCAAAACCAATTTGGTTTATGCCTGATAGGTCGACCATGGAGGCAATTTTCTTATTACGACAGTTGATGGAGAGGTATAGGGAGCAGAAGAAGGACTTGCACATGGTCTTTATTGACCTCGAGAAGGCATATGACAAAGTACCGAGAAATATCATGTGGTGGGCCTTGGAAAAGCACAAAGTCCCAACTAAGTACATCACCCTCAT
>CM041635.1:59359998-59463316 GCA_023333625.1 Bothriochloa decipiens | reverse complement strand
GTTTGACCCTTCGACAACCGACCCTCGAGTTTGACCCTTCGACAACCGACCCTCGAGTTTGACACCTCGAGCACCATCACCCTCGAGTTTGACCCTTCGACAAACCATCACCCTTGAGTTTGACACCTCGAGCTGACCCTCGAGCTTGACCCTTCGACAAACCGTCACCCTCGAGTTTGACCCTTCGATAAACCGACCCTCGAGTTCTACCCCTCGAGCACCGTCACCCTCGAGCCGATGTCCGCCATAAAGCACGTCGCCGGAACCAAGCTCCTGACTTGATGACCACCTTCGTGTTCGCCTTGACAACCCGAGGACGATGCACGAGTTAGCGAAGTCCTGGAGCAGCCCCTCGCCGGATGTTTAACCTCGCCATCACCGCCAGAGCTCCGCTGTGGGAGAAGAGCAGTCTCTCCGCCTTCGAGCGTACCCCTCGAGCGCATAACCCTCGAGGCAGTACCCTCGAGAGCGAGCACCGTTGTGGGAGCAGAGCAGTTTCTCCGTCTTCGAGAATACCCCTCGAGACCGTACGCCCTCGAGACCGAAACCCTCGAGACAGTATCCTCGAGAGCATACCCCTCGAGATCGTAACCTTGAGACCGTAACCCCTCGAGCCCTTTCTCTGTTCAAAAAATGGTTAAATCTTTGAAAATTCATAACTAATTCATACGAGCTCAGAAAATTATGATCCACATATCCAAATTTTCTATAAATCGAGCCCTATCTATCTAGGCTATGTTTGAGTGTATTTGGATCTTCTATTTTGCATTCGTTCTTTGTGCTAATCTATAGGGGTCGCTTCTGCGACCGTTAAATCTCGTTACAGGCTCGAGCGAGGACAAGCTTGACGACAGTGACTACCAGGAGAAGTCCGACAGCTACGTCAGTGAAGGTGCCACACACCATCCAACCTCGTAGATCCCATTATGCATGACAATTATAGCATGGCTAGTGCTTTAAATTCATGTTGCTATAATGCTATGCCTGTGCTAGGACTGCATGATAGAGTATTTATTTGATGAGCCCTACCTTGTTGTAAACTATCACCTGCTTACCCGCTGTTATGATAGCCACCTACATATCTGCTATACTTATAATTTCTATACTTCACTCGCTTACATTTTGATGCGACGTGATGAACCCGGGGAAGGCCTGGAGGGTGCCAGGCTGGATGTGTGAGTTGATGTTTCAGATGAGCATGTGAGCTGATGATGTTATATCCGGGTTTGGGGTGGAGCTTACGGCAGGGAGTAGGGTGAGGGTTGAGTCGATCGAGCTGGGATCTACGACGAGCTTTTGGAGCAAGTCTTGCCAGGGAATGGTTCTGGACATTCCCATGAGAGGAGCCTGTGGCGGGCTAACTGAGATGTGATGGTGGTCCTTGGGTGTGATCCTCTGAGAGGTGGAGCCCGGGATGAAGGTGCCGTGGTAGCACGTTAAAGATAAACCCTGATGAAGATATCCCGGTTTGGTCAAATCTAGGAACTGTTGCGCTGGTATCCGGACCTAGGAATCTCTTGCTTTCCACTCGCTCTCCATGGGGGGGGAGACGGCCGAACCGCTGGATAGGTCGATGCCACTACTGCTAGGCGAGAAGTGATAGGAAGGTATATGCATGGGATGGAGCTAACACCCTACCGAGACGATCATGGCACCCCCTTCGGGAGTGGGTACATGGCATGGCATCCTCTTCGGGAGCGGATACATGCTCTCTTCACAGTTCCAGTGATCCAGTGCTGGATGGTAGAGTGGCATCGCCTATGGCAGTAGGCGCCCGGAATCTGCCTAGGTGCGCGCGTGCATCGATGATGGTTATCTGGTGGATTAGTGAAACCTCTGCAGAGTGTATGGTTGATCGATCGATACATATGCCGAATCTTCGGCTATGGACCTTTCCTATGTTTCGTATGCACCGGACTAGTGAGTGGAGTGTTCTACCTTCCTCTGAGTGTGTTTTCCGGCCGTGAGCCAGTTTGAGGGCTGCGGGCCGCTGAGGCAAGCCAAGAGGGAGTTGGCTTGTCGACCAGAGTCTGAGAGGGTGTTGGAGATGAGATGAGATGATGCTACAGATATGGATGGAGATAGATGAAGGGAATGGGTTTGTGTTTAAAACTTGTTTATTATACTTTTGTTTTATATACTTGAACATTGCATAGGAAAACCCAGCCTTTATAGGTTCCTTTTGAGATACCCTTATTTTGCACCCACTTCCACAAAGCAATGCATAGGGTGGGAGTGTGGCCAGTACAAATCGTACTAAAAATTTGGTTTCAGGTTCAAGGAGTGAGTACTCATCTGGGGAGTACAGCGATTGAGGGTTTCGTGCCTACGCTCAAGTTGGAGAGAAGAAGATAGCTTCCGCACCTCAAGCTTTTATTGTTATGCTGCATGAACTCTGATTCCGCCCTGTGGCGATGTAATAAGTTATTGTAACTCCCTCTATTTGCACTCTTTTGTTCGATGTATGGATTATGGATTCAACTGTTATTGGGTAATGTGATTTAAATGGTCATATTACACTCCGACACTGTGGATTTCCCTTCGCGGAAATCAAGGTCGTTTCACCGGAGTAGCCTGAGCGTCGCTCACCGGAGGTGCTCTATTTCGCCTCACCGCCGCGCGCGTAGTCGAGGTCGAAGGAAGCCACCTTTTTCTTGTTTAGCTCGCGGGTGTGGTTCACCTGGGTGCGCTGGTTGCGATGATGCCCTCGCCTTGCCGGAGGAGTCTCCAGCCATCGTGTCCGCGCTCGCCGGCAATGGCCGAGCCGCCATGGCTGCCGACGAGGCCGCTGCTGCTGCTCCGCCACCGCGTCGGCTAGACCTTCAAGCTCGCCTCGTTGCGTAGAGCAAGTAGGTGCAAGTCCCAGCGCCGGAGACCTCACCGTCGGCGAGCTCTCGCCAGTCAAAATCGCCACCGCCGCCGGTCAATGTCGGGGAGAAAATGAATTTCTTTTTTCGATTTTCAGAAAAATGATTTAAATGTTGTTTTCTTTAGAAAATTATAGTAATTCATGTATAGCTCCAAAAATTATAAAAAATTTTGTGTATGCTCTTTATAAAATTCCAAGTTTGAGTACTTTTTGCATAAGTTAAAATTAGCGCTTTTAATTAAAAAATGCATCTTCTATGATTTTTAATAAATAAAATAATTGGATTTTATTTCTGAAAATTATTTTGCCATTTAATTAGATTAAGATATTTTCAAAATAAAATTTTGAGCTTATTTAGACAACTTTAGTTTTATGCCTTTATTTTATATTTTTAATTAATTAACCCTTAATCATGTTTAATCATTGTAGGGTTGTTTGACTATGGTATTGATTGATGACCTTGGGTCATTAACCCTAATGACCTTTGGCACTTTAATTAATTGTTTACACTTATCTTAATCATATCATTAGGGCTTAATTAACGTTATTTCATGTGCTTAATGAATTTCATTAATGAAGTAGTTAACCTTAATGAACTTAGTAAGTTTTGTTAGCTTACAACTTTATCGTGAAGAAAAGTTGTACACAAGTCCTTAATCTGGTTATGCATTCATCAAGCATCACGTTTACTATTACATCATGTTGAAACATATCATGTTATCGTGTAGCTTCCGTTAACAAAGAGTTAAACGTTGTCGAACCAAACCCCAAGGAAGAGCTAAATCAAGAGTCAGGTGTTGATCCAGAGTCCGAGATCGTCTACCCCGACCACCAAGGTAAGCCCCGGATGCATTTAAACTCTTCCTTGATTTTATAAAAGTTTTATCGCTTCAGTTATGAAATATTGCATTAAGTAATAGAAGTTGAGTGATAACCCACCAATTGCATTACCTGTCTTATTTCCATATTCCTTGTTACCTATTTTTGGAAAATGCTTAGTTATGCTTAGCCATGCTTAATTAGTAGGTTTTCAAAAAGAAAAAGAATGAAAAAGATGAGGTTGGTTTTTCTTGATGGAAACATGATGATAGTTAATAAATTGAGTCCGGACGGCTAACTTGCATTGGGAAAGGAGTCCCTTTGTAGTGTTTTTGTCTGTTGATGACCTAGGCCCCGTCCGTTGTAGGCTTGCTAGATCAAGACTAGAAAATCCACATACAATGGTGTGGTATACCGTGGATTCGCGCCCTACGTATATCGATACACTATGGGTCAGAGGTCCCATGTGTATCATGTGGCTGATATATGGTTGAGGTTGGTATCCCGGTATATCATGTGATCTGATATGCTTAGGAGTTAGAGTCTCCTATATATCGGTGATCTAGGTCCCAACTGGGTAAAATCGATTCGAATCGCCGTTGCTTCTCGGAGAAGAAGACTTGATCACTGCCCTACATCGTAGTAACAACTTGAATGATGGTTAAGGTTTTAAGAATGGAGTTGGTTGGTAATCTTGAGATAAGAGCAAGACAACTTTACTTTCTGCCGAGCTTTTCTGCAAAAATTTTTATCTTTTGTAAGTCTTACCTTGTCCCTCTAGCCTGCATTTCCTGAGTCTTCACCCCTCTTTTTCGTCGGGTCAGTCTTGTTGAGTACTTTTGTACTCAGGGTTTGTTGAATCCCTGTTGCAGGTGCTAATTGGTGTTCAAACCAAGTTCATGTCGGTGGGCTCAATGTGATCTGGTTGTTCTCTCCCAACTTAGGTGCTCTACCTAAGTTGTCTTCTGTAGTTCTACTCTGCTTCCGCAATTAAAGTTAAGTTGTAAAAGTTAACTTATTCATGTTTTATAAATTTAATGTTATTATTCTTCCACACTTTGACATATATATTTTGTAACAAATGTTATTGGAGCTACTCCTTTGTTGATCCTGGTATGAGTTGTTAAATGTGGTTTAATTGGGGTCCTTTGAGGGCACCCGACAGGGCTTTTCTAAGTTGTATGGGACACATGCATGGCTATTAGAGGTCTTTGAGACAATGATAGGTGCATGTAGGCCATATAATTTAGGAGGTTCTGCCACAATTATGATGGTTGCCATGCTCCCAAGGCTTTGTTCAGTGGATAACTCATCACGTAGATGTGAAATGCAGTGAGATTTTAGTTGGAGACAAAATGATTCCACTGGATCCGTTGTTAGTACATCTGCTCTTGGGTATTCCTATAGGCAGTGCAGATGTCAAGGAGAGCTTTACTGATACCATGAAGTCCATGAAGTGGTTTGGGGAAATTTGCTTGGAGACACGTTGTCTGATGATGATGTCTTCTGTTACTTTATGGTTGTTGCTCTGTCTACTTTTCTTTGTGCCAATTCTAACACTTATCCTAGCACACAGTATCTAGAGCCTTTGATTGATATATCTAATTTGCAAGTGAACTCTTATGATTAGTCAAAGTATGCCTTTAATTGGATGATGTCTTCCATAAAAAACTACCAAGAAAAGGGTCGGGATACTATTGGCGGATGCAGTTTTTTCCTAGCTGTAAGTTGTTTTCTGTTTGTCCTCTTTCTTTTTCTTTAATTTTTCTGTTATTTTGTCTTGGTTATTATGAAGCATGTTCTTACTGACGTCTTTTTGAAATGGTATTTAGGGTTATTATCTTGACTGGTTGGACTTTGGAGTATTTAAAAAGCTGCCCACAAATATGCCAAGGATGAAATGTTGGACGGGCTCGAGCATTAAGCAATTTGCTTCATTAGATCATGTATCTGGCAATGTTTATGGAAAACGGCCGGTGAGTCTAGCTGTTGCAAATTGTGTTTGGAATTGATAGATGAGACTAGTGATGCATAAATTTATCTTTTAATTATAGTTTTGTCTTATTCTGCACATCTAGAGCTTATTAGTTGATTGTTGAGTTGATATTGTGTAGGTGAAATCTGTTGATGAAAATATTTATGCCGAAGAGCTTCTCCTAGAAGAGGCTTGTGATGTTTTTAGGACAACCATGGATAGACGTTGTGATTTTATAAGTGCTGAGGTAGGCGCCTTGTGCAATGTTTGTTTTTAAAAATATTATTATTCTTGTATATTGAAATTTACATCATGTATCCATATTGTACTATTGTCTTGGCATTTCAAGACATGGATAGGATGAGTGAGATTTTTCTTAGGCACCACACAAGACTAGGCTTTAGGTGTCCTAGCTCACTTGTTGCAAAGATGTTCAATTATATGCATGAGACGCATGTAGTTCGTCGTGGCCGTGGTGGTGATGCAGCTGCTAGGAGTTCTACCGCAGAGTGCCTTCTACTGAAGCAGACCATGGTTCTGATGGACATGTTGGTGCTGCTGGAGTTGAATATGATGCCCCAGTTCCTTCTCCTTTGCATGGTTCTGTTCCTAAAAATGTCTTGAATTCAACTATGGCTCCTGTGAAAGTAAAACTGCTACGAAACAAGTTGTTAAATATGCTAATCATGGTGCAAGTCAAAGAGCTGATGATGCTGCTGTTGTAAATGGTACAGTAGTAGAAGACATTGCGGCTGGTACTTGCCCGCCTGTTACAGCTGCCAAAGATGTCAATGTCAAGGTTGTTGAACCCAAGAATCCCTCTGCACCTAATACTCTTGTAGAAGAAGAAGCTTCTGTGACTGAGATACTTGAATCAGATGATGGTTTGTATGGTATTCCTGCTACTGAAGTTTGTCGTGCTTCTCAGACAACTGAAATCCTTCCTAGTGGTAACTCTTCTGCAAGGTATATGGTTAGTTTTGTATGTTTTGTTTCATCACTGAATTAACAATTTGTATCCCTGGTAGAAAATATTTGAATGCCTATTTGTCATGTGTAGCATCAGATGCAAGGAATGGGAAGAAAAAAGAAGTTGTATCATCTCAGGCAGCTGAAATCTCATCTTCCAATGACTCGCCAGGTAAATTGTTTGCGCATTTTAGTTTGCTTTTCATTCTATTGGCCTTTACTGTTCTTTTAATATAATTTTTCATTTGCAGGTTCAGGTACAAAGTGTAAGAAGAGAAAAAGGAAGAATTCTAAATGTCGTTACCCAGGAAATGGGTACCCCAAACCCTTGGTTTACCGGACTAAATCCCGCAAAATCAGCAACACGAACCCTCCAGTGACCTCCCACGGTTAACGTTCGAAGGCCCGCAGGCTAAAGCATATTGGGTTGACCTGCGAACGGGCTACGACGGCCCAAAGCCAAGGCCTGCTCGAGGGGCTACCGAAATGGACTGGGACTGTACACTCGAGGGTACAATTCGGGCGACCCCTCGAGGACGGAACCTTGCCCGGCGAACAAGCCTGCCCTCGAGGACGGAACTTCGCCCGACGAACGAGCCTGCCCTCGAGGACAGAACTTCGCCCGACGAACGAGCTTGCCCTCGAGGACGAAACTTCGCTCGGGCAAATGGGCAGCCCTCGAGGACATTGCACCCCTCGGCTACCGACTCTCCCGTACGGATCCGGGCGCATTTAATGCATTTTACCTACCCCCGCCTAACCGTATGGCCACAATTACGGTAACAGTTACGGGAGTGGTGGTCAAATCTTGCTTTTACCGCCCATGCCCCGGAATCCCACGGATCGTACTTTGCTGTTGCACCATGCCGAGCACTGTGCCCCGTCCAACACCCCCTCGAGACGCATAAATCAGCACGTTTCCCGCATTTCCTGGGATTCGACCTTATCCGGTGAGGCTCGACCCCTTCGATTCGACCCTCTCGACTCGAGCCAAGTCCTCGACCGCCGACCCTCGACTTCATCGGATGAACCCTCGAGTGGGACTCCAACGACTCCGGGCCGCACTTCAACAAGTCCCGACGCGACAGCTGCAGGGCCTCCCATACCGACGTACATCACTACAGCAACACCGACGTGATCGGCCTCAACGTCATGCGTCACCGACCATGCGAACTCTAAATATATGTACTCCTGTGCCCCTCCTTCGCCTATAAAAGGAGGCGCCAGGACGTTAGATAAGAAGGGAGGAACGAGAGGATCTAGAGCATAAAAACGCTAAGTCTTTAGATCACAGAACGACACGTGAGCCAGCGTAAGGACGAGAGCTAGGCGTCCGAACGCCCAAGCCCCACCTCACGCTCCTCACACCTGCTTGTATTTTCTCTTGTACTAGCACTTCGGTGCAAGATAACACGAACTATCCTCCCTCCGCTGGACGTAGGGCCTTCTTTGCCCGAACCAGGATAAATCGTCGTGTCCTTCTTGCATCACCCACCGGATTAAGGGAGCACGCAATTAAAAATATTACTCATTGGTGTTAACCCCTCGAGGGTCAGAACACCGACACTAAATCTGTCCCTGATACTGATCGGAAGATGAGATTAAGGACATCTACAAGGCTTGCTAGATGGCGTTCGATTTCTGGAGCTGGAGCTACATCTGACAATCCTGTAGTTGTTGAAGAAGCTGTTGTACAGGCTAGCAAGCGTGGAAGGAAAGGGAAGCGCAAAGGTAGTGCATCTTCAGCATCAGTTGTAGAAGTTGCTTCAGATGCCTCACCAGGTCATTTTTTTATTTTCTTTGCTGCTAATTGATCTTTTTTAGTATCATTTTGTAATTTATTTTTTATTTTAGTTTTGTCAGCCTTTAATTTTTTATTTTTGTTTTCCAGTTGTTGAAACAAGTATTGGTGGGAAGAGAAAATAAAATACTTCTGAATCTTCAATGCCTGCTATTGCCACACGCAAGTCTCCACGTGGATTGTCTATAAATCTTGGTAAGTCTCCTCTTAGCCGTATTGATGATGGTGCTGATGCTGACGGGAATGCTCAAAGTGTTTCTACTGCTATTCCTGCAACTTCACGTGAGGCTGTCCATCAGAAAGTGAGTGACTTTTACTGTTGTCTTTGTTTCCTCCTATATCTAATAATTGTGATCGGTACTAACTATACTTGTTTCATTTGCTCTTAATTTTTTTCCAGTAAGGTGATGTAAATATTGCATCTGTTGGTGTGACCTTGGTTTCTACAGCTGAGTTTGGCAAGGCAACAAGTGTTGTTGCTTGTGCCCCCCCATGTTGGTACAAGTGAGAAGCCTGAAGGTATGTATCAAAGAAAACCAAATCATTATGAAATTTATGCTATACTATTATGTGTACTAGTTGCTTCACCTTGTAGATTGCATTATTTTCAGTACTAATTTGCACCTTTGTTATCCTATAATTTTGGTATTGGGATTGTGTAATACTTGAACTTTTTTGTGTTTTGTATTTTGCCAATTGTAATATTTGATATATGTTTGTAGGAAATCCAGTTGTTAAGGAACCTTGTTTGCAAAAGCAGCCTGTATTCGATGAGAGCCCTAGTTATTCTTCTTTCAGACTTGGTCCTGAATTTGATGAGAATGAAGACTACATTGCAGATTTGCAAATGAGGCGCCATGTTTGTGCACCTTCTGGAATATCTACTCCTATTGATAGATTCATGAGTAAGTCTGGGCAGCTGAATAAAAGGTCTACCTCAGACCTCAGTGTTCACGCTAGACTACCCCATGGAGGTGTTCCTCGAATTGTAAGTTTCTTTTGTTTTCTTAGTTGGTTTTATTTTGTTAATATATGTTTGTAACCTCTTGGTATCTGATTTAGATTAATATTTTGATAGATCAACTTGCATAGCAAATGCAATTTCAAATCTTGGTCTGATGGACATGTGAGAAATGAGTTTCCTGATCGGAAGACATGTAATGCACCTTCTGATGGTGGTCATGTGAGCAATGAGGAGAGCACTAGTGTTGGAAATATAGCAAATGATAATGTTGAAAAGGTAATCCATATTGGATTAAGACAAAACATTCATATATTTCTTATTCTTACTTTTGTATAACTAATATTGTTGTTTTTTTAGGGCTGCATTGTATGGAGTCTTTACCATTTACTGATTATTCTGAGAATGCTGAAGATCCAAATACATCTTGTCCTTCTCCGTTGGATGCAATCTTTCCTCATGCTCATTCGACTATTGTATATAAATTATAGGCTTCTCTAGTTTTATTCTTGTTTGTTATTGTTTGTTGGAAAGACAATCTTACTTGGATGCTTCTTATATTTTGCTTTGTTTTGGTTGAGATTTTGTAATATAAGGGGTACAATGTTGCTTGGAAAGACATGAAACATTGTCTATCTGGACTTATGTTGTAATATATGCTATCTTTTTTTCTTCCTTTTGTGTGACTCCTTGAAGTACATAATGGATATTTTCAATGGTCATATAAGAGGTTTTGTTTGTTCACATATATTTGTTTAACATATCTCTGATGTCTTCGATGCAGGCACCTTCTAGATCATGTATTCATAGTAGTTTTGACAAGTCAGTGGCTGGTGGGTCGTCCAGTGCAGCTGACTGGCAGACTGGCAGTGAATCTGGTTGGCAGGCTTCGAGTCATAAGATTGTCATACATCGCCCTAGAAGAAATTTTAAGCCCAGCTAGTACTAGTAGAGCCCTTTTTTGGACCCTAAATACAAGATCAAAGTGTCCTCTGATGAAGCTCTTCTTTATGAAGCTTTGCTATCTTTGGGAGAAAGTGGCAGATACAATAGATTAGTTTTAAAGTTTCTTCAATGTGCCTTAATTTGTTTATTTTCCTCTACTCCTATAGTTTATTTTGTATATGAAGTATGCAACAACCTCTCTTTGTTTATTGCAGTCTTCCTGTTGTGGATTATTGCTCTGTTAAAGTGTATTTAAGTGCACTTTACTTGTCTCTCATGCCTCAAGGAATAGTGAATTATTTTTATAATTAATGCTTTCTGCAAGCTTATGTTCTATACCAAACATCCTCTACAATCTAGAAAGCATTTCTTCTTCTCCAGAGTTGGGGTTAGTATTTTTTCTTTCATACTATGCTTCTGAATAGTATGCAATACACAAATTTGATCAAGTTGTTGTTTCTAGGATTATCTCATTGGAAATCATGGAAGTAATGGTGAGAAGCGTCAGGAACTTTATAACACTACTGTGACTTGTTTTCAGGGTGCTTGTCGTGCAAAGCCTCTGTCATGTAGCCAAACATTAAGTAACTTTGTTGCTTTCTCAAGAAGTCAGTTTTGTGAATTGGTAGTTTGACGTAGATTGTTAATTCTAATTTATGTTTTATATATGCCAGTTATATTTTCCAATTCTGTTCAAAGAGCGCTGGTATGTTGTTGTGATGTACCTTAATATGCATAAGTGTGTAATCTTGGATTCATGCATGGTGGAGTTTGGAGTGGATTCAGATTTTCATAAGGCTATGAAAAAAGAATTTGTAAGTACCAGATTCCTGTACTAGTTCATTCATGTGAACAAAACAATTTGTTCAATGTTATAATTAAGTTTATTTTGACTATTTAACAGCTCAAGAACTTGTTACCTGTGTGGAATGAAGTTGTTAAACTTGACTATGGCATTCTGAATTTTAAGATTATTTTTTAAAATGTTCCTCAACAATATGAGAAGTAGGTCAAATGCTTCAACTTTTTTTAATTTAAAGCATTTGTTTTATGATAAGTATTAATATATGATTTCATTTCCTCATATCTTTCAGCAATGCATGTGATAGTGGTGTGTTTGCTATGAAGTTCTTAGAACATTATGATTTTTTTATTAACATGATGAACAAATTCAATGAATCTGATATTTCGAACCTACGCATCAAACTGGTCAGTGAGATGGTCCTTTATGAAAAGAATATTGCTCGCGAGGGTAAATCTAAACTCCTAGAGGTACTGTTTTCTTGTAATTCTTTTCTCATTCCTTGTTTTGTTATATACATTTTTTGCTGTTTTTTATAGTAATTGCTTTCTAATTTCCATTCTTCAGGTCCGTGCTAATCTGTCTGGGTCAGTATGATGCCCTTGTTTCTATAAGAGGATATTGTCGCAGGTCATAATTGGATAATTCTTATTGTTGTTATATCTTTGATTACGGAACTCCGTTAATATTTATATTATTGATGGTTTTGAGTAAACCTTGTATTGTTGCGCATAGGATGTTGATTGAGTACTCTACTATAATATGTTATATTCATTCATGTATAATCAGTTGCATTGATTGTTTGCTTTCTAACCACCTTTTTAACTCCGCCTATGCTAGGGGTTATCACTGGTTTTCCTATCATAGCAGGTCCCAAGCCCTGGTAAAGGATGAGGGTTAGAAGTGTGTAGTTTTCCCTTGTCTTTTGCAGATTTGAGGTCCACATGACTTGCGACAGGATAAGGTATTTGTTTTTTGTCATTTTGCTAGTCTAATTTACTAAATTTGTCTATTATCTTGTACTTGTGCTAGTCTCATTCCAAACTATTGTCTTTGTATAGGAAAAAAATTGTCTATTGTAATTGTGATTATTTCTAGTCTCATCTCAAATTGTTGTCGATTGTCTTTCTATAGAAAAAGAATTGTCTATTATAATTGTGTTTGTGCTAGTCTCATTTCAAACTATTGTCAATTGTCTTTCTATAGAAAAAAATTATCGCTTGTAATTGTGATTGTGCTAGTCTCATCTCAAACTGTTGTCAATTGTCTTTCTATAGAAAAAAATTATCTCTTGTAATTGTGATTGTGCTAGTCTCATCTCAAACTGTTGTCAATTGTCTTTTTATAGAAAAAATTGTCTATTGTAGTTGTAATTGTGCTAGTCTCATCTTAAAATGTTGTCAATTGTCTATTGTAATTATTTTTTGTTAGTCTCATTTCAAACTGTTGTCAATTGTCAATTATAGTTGTGCTAGTCTGATTTGACAAATTTTTAAGATTCTCAATTGTATTCATTGTCAGAGATGATTATTGCATATTTCTCTTGTAATTATGATTGTGCTAGTCTCATCTCAAACTATTATCAATTGTCTTTCTATAGAAAAATTATCTATTGTAGTTGTAATTGTGCTAGTCTCATCTCAAAATATTGTCAATTGTCTATTGTAATTGTTTTTTTATTAGTATCATTTCAAACTATTGTCAATTGTAGTTGTGCTAGTCTGATTTGATAAATTTTTAAGATTCTCAATTGTATTCATTGTCAGAGATGATTATTGCACATTTCTCTTTTGGATGAGGGATGACAGAGAAATGGTATTAGAAGGCAAGTTTCTAATCCTTTTTTTCAAAGCCTGCTTACTTTCCAGAGCTCAAGATGTTCAATTGCCTTTGTGATGCTGTCATCGCAACTTGTTTTACGCTCATGCTTGAAGCTGCATAATTTTTTTATGAGTCCTATGATGATACATGAATGATACCTTGAGGTTGTTTGAGTGTCTTAATTCTATCCATTGTTTCATTGCTGTCATCAAACCGTGGGAAACATCCATGCTTAAGCAACAATTCAACCTTTCAGCATATGTTGTTGTCTTGGCCTGGATGTCTCTCACAGTTCCATGGCTGCTGTGAATGTATAAGTCAGTTGTCTTATTCGACCAGTGAATGGTTAACAATAACACACGCGTGTTATATAGCATTTCTGTTATATCATTGGTTTACTATATATTACATCTGAGGTCTCATTTATTATTCTATTGCTATTTTTAAGGATGTTTTTTAATTTTATTTTATTATGAATTGGCCAATGATGCAATATGTTTTGACATGAGCTGGCTGCATAGTTCATTTCTCTGTTGTCATTCTTGTACTTTTCTCTGTTTTATTTTCTTAAAGCAGCCACCATTGCTTATAGTTCATGTCATTCTTGGGATATCTTAACTTTTGATTTCTTCTTTTTTTTGTGAAGGAACAGCTCTGACTTGTTTTTGTTTATACATACTGGAGAGAAATGTGGAAGAAAGTAGACTTGGTTTGTAGACAAACCTACCAACCCTGGACTATGCTTTTCCATGAATCAGGCTATTAGAAGATCAGGTTATGTCTTTGATCTTTTCCTCTCAGCTATCTATGGCTCTCATTTATTTTTCTTGTTATCTGACTTTGTTATGTTATAATGTAATATTTACATTATTCATTTTGTTTTAGATCTTCAAATTTTTCTCTTGTTGTTGTTAGCATTGAAATTTAGTTTTCAAATGGCCAATGATGCAAATTATATATAATGAGGTGCCTTGATAGTTGGTCACGCGCGTGTTTTTGTGTCTGGCAGCACACAGATTTTTGGTTTGTTTGATCTCCATCCCACGTCTGTCTCTGTCCCGTGTCGCTTTGTTTTCTTTGTTCCACTGACGTGTGGGTCCTAGCTTTGGCTTGCACAGTTCGTATTTTTGGGACTCGCATTGGTTTGTCTTTGAGCAGACGCACTCATTCCCCCCCGGCTCTGCTCATTTCATTTCACTCTATCTCTCTCTCTCGCATCTTCTCGAGTCCTCCCTCCTCTTCCTCGGTGAAGGGTAAAGTTATGAGGACTTGTTTTAAGATGGATTAGTTTAGAAATATAAAATCATTGGTGCCTGCCAACTAATCCATCTGATTGTTTAAGCTGAGGCCAAGTTTCTAAGTTAATTGGTTTTTTGTTTTGAAGTGTTTTTTGCCTAAATTGCTTGTTATTTCATGCTATCTTTTTATTGCATTATATGAATATATTTATGATGTAAGTTTAATTTTTTGTAAAAGAAGCACACAAGAGTTTGAAGAATATCTTGTAGGCCTTGGATCTGATTCTGTTCATTTCTTTGCTTGAACTCCATTGAAGTTTGTCAAGGTATCTCTCCCTTTTTAGTTTTTTGCTTTTTGTTTTTGATCTTTGGTTACTTACTGACTGTATCTATGCTTTTTAATTGTGTATAGAAATGTCAATCTTCTTTCAGTCACACATTTTTTAAATTTACTAGTAGATGATACTTTAGTCATTTCCTAAATAGTTCTCTTGCATGATAATTGTCTTGAAGCCATTACTGGATCAATTTCTTGCTTTTTTGCATGTTGACTAGTGTTTATTTTCTGAAACTCCTTGATTAATGTCATTTTATTAAAAATGTCAGGTTGTTACTGATTTAAATTTGTTTTTATGGCTAAATTTGTAACTCTTTGCATGTCCATTATTGACTGTAACTGCCCACCATTCAATCCGCACCATTGATTTATTTCTTCCATGCATTAGATTCAGCTTTGTCCCGAGGAGCTTTGGGATATATAACTAGCACCCTTCCTTCTCATCTGTTTGTGGCTTTTCTCATTTCCCTTCACTGGTATGTCTCCCTCTATTTTTTGTCCCTCTTTTGATTAGTTTTTATTCCTTTAATTTATTCTTACTACTTATTTCTCACTGCAGTTTTGACCTTTTTGTAGATTGGTTCATCTCTTCTTTGTAACCATGTCTGAGAATGTGGGTTCTGATCCTAAAATGCCTGCCACTGATAGTTCTTCAGGTGAATTTGGAAGTTTCAATTCAGACCTATCGTTTGTAAGTGAGAGCTGTGAATCAGGTTCTGATGTTGAGGTAACTCCATTATTGTTGTCTATGTGTTACGATGTAATGTATTGCTATTTTTTATTAAATCTTGAAATCCTTTTTTTGTCAGTCTTCACCTGTTGCTGTTGTTGAAAATCCAAGTGAATTTGTCTATCATGATAGGCCTGTCTCAAAGTTTTTCATTGATTATCTCGAGCTTTAATATGGCTCCCAGTCTCATTTGATTGCTACTACTAGTACTAATGGTTGGAATGATGGTGACAAACATGTAATGAAATGTGCTATGATGTTGCTGATAGTACTGTCTACTGTCCTACAGACAATGAAGAGTTTTGTGATGACATTCGTGGCTATGTTATGAATGTTGAATCAGCTCACATTGTCTTTAGAAGAGTTCTACGAGTTGATATGAGGGAAGGTTCATCTGCTGCCTACATTGGTTTAGAAGTTCATTTTCATGTAAGTACATTGTCTTTCTCGATGGTTTTTCATGGTACAATTTTGTTTTTGTGTTTTAATATTTATGTTTCTTTTTTTAGAATCGGATTGCCTCGCCTCCTATTGAATGTGAAACTGTTTCTAAGTTCATTTTTAGGCACTTCAAGTTAGTTCCTGGGGACCAGTCCTATGTTGTTGCTAAGGATCTTAATTGTGATGATAAGGTCTTTCTTGTTTCAAGGGTTGTTACTCATTTATTTCAAGCACCATTTCTGCTACAATGCAAGATTGCTCATGGTTTTTTAAATGATGTTGTTTACTTGTTGTTGGATAATGATGCCGATGTTGCCAAGTTGACTGGTCTTCAAGCTCGAGTTGATCATAACGTTGTTTCCTTCCGCCGTGTGATGAGGATGGTTTATTTTCCCAAGAAGATGGATTTCTATCGCCATGCTCATTGTGTTTAGGTTGAACCTTAGGATGTTTTTGTGCCTTGTATGCTTCTGAACTAAGACTATTCTGTTATGAATTTGTCCTTTATGTTTCTGAACTAATGCTACTTGTAATAACTTTGTGTTTGTGTATGTGATAAGACTATTTTGTTAGCGATAATACTTTTGTAATTTTTTTAACTAGTTTTAACTCTGCCTATGTTGGGGGTTACCTATGGTTCCCCACATCATAGCAGGTCCCAAGCCCTGGTAAAAGGAGGAGGGTTTAAATTGGTTCTTGTTTTTTTTGTTTGTTTCAGGTTATGTCAGAGATGAATGATTGGATGTTGAATGGAAAATTTTTAGGTTGTGTTTTTTTCAGATATTTGTGTCAAAGTTGTTTAAATTGCATAGGATTGCACATTACGCTAGTTCTGAATTTTGTTCAATTTTTAATGCTTTAGAGAATAGAAATATGGAATGACCTCTTTCATGCTTTTCCTAGGGCAAGCTTGTCAACAGTTTGACATGCTTTGAGTCAATCAGGTATGTTATATGTTTAGACAAGCCTAGAAAAAAAATCCATTTAGCATCATTAATTGCAAATGCTGATACTATTAATTGCCCATACTTTTTACTGCAATTGTTGTTCTCATCAAGTGCAATCATTGGTCTGCATAGGATTTTAAAATAGGTCTGCATAGGAATTCTCTTTACATAAATCTGATACAGATTTTGATTCTACTGCAACTTTGTCCTCCAGCCTTGCCTTCATGCAGAAGTCCCTGCAGTTTCTTGGGTCTGTTTTGTAGCTTTTGTAGTTTCCTTCCTTTTCTTCCTTTGAGGTTTGACTGGGGATCCTCTTGTACAAATAATAATTAGGTGTTATAATATAAGGGTTTGTACTCAATTTATATACATATTTTATTTATTTTTACAAATTAGTGGTTTTACATTTATTCTTACCTGTACTATCATTGTCATTAGTTTTCTTATTTTTCTTTCTTTCTGCTGCTGCTTTCTTCCTCTCTCAAGTAGCTTTCTTCCTTTCTTCAGTAGATTTCTTCTTCTCTGCTGCTGCTATTCTCTTCTCTTTCTTTCTCTTTTCTCCTCATGTCCTCCACCTATGTTAGCCATGTCTTCGCTTTAGCTGGCCTTCCGTGTTTCTTGACCACTTGTGGTGCCTCAATTTCTGTATCTGTATCTTGATCACTCTGTCCTACTGTCTCTACTGCTGTTGGTGTAGAGCTCTGTCCATCCTCAGTAGGCTGATGTATTGCTGGTGGTGCAGAGCTCTGTCCATCCTCAGCAGCTTCATTCTGATTTCCCTCTCGAGCTCCGTGCTCATTGGCTAGAATTATATCAAGATTCTTTTCCATCTTGTCTAAATGGCCCAGTACATACTCCATAGCACTTTGACTTTTAGACCCTTTATCATTGATGACTGCTGATTTCCTAGACAGTACATTGTACCTGCGCAACGAGCTAGTTGCAAGGCTCTCTTGTTGATCACTTCTTACAATTCTATTTGCACTCTTCTTTCTCCATCTTTGTATAATGTACTTGTCAGGAATTCTGCTAATGTACTTCTCAATGATTATCTTCAGGATGTGGGAGCAAAGGTTGCCATCCTTGCTGAACTTTGCGCAAATACAGGTAAACTCTTCATTACCTTCTGTGAGGTCTGTTGTTACTGTGTACCTTCTAACTCTATGCACTTTTTGAATCTATATGCTCTTTTGCCACACCTCAAATCTTGTTCCTTGTTCTATCTCCTGGTAGCTGAACCTAGGTGTTGCCTTCAGCTGAATCTGGAACTTCTTGAAAATTGCTCTATTGTATAGCTCTGCTGCCTGCATCTCTATTGTGTACCTAAAAATGAATTTCTTTGGTGTTTTGCCATGGCTGTAGAAGTCTTCTTGCTGCTCATTTCTGTTAATTGTCCCAATCAATCGGTCATACTCTGTTATGAACTTGTTAATTGTGCATGTAGGACCAATGTTGTCTTTGATCCTGGAGTTTAGGGACTCACTTCTACTTGTAGTTTGGATGAATGGGAAGAAATCGTTCTTGTAGTACACAGGTATGAACCTATGCCTCATCTCCCACATCTTGGAGATGTAATTGTTTCTCTCAAACCTCTTGTCTCTGATTAGATGAACCCAGTCTCTTTCAAAGTCTTCAATTGTTAGGCTCTTGTTGATGATGTCCTCAAAATCCTCAAATAGCCCCTTGTTTGCCTTGGCTGCAAACACTTTGATGTTCTTGGTGTAGCACTTGTTTTTGATATGAAAGAGGCAGTTTCTATGCCTTGTGCTCGGAAAGACAAGCTCAATAGCACCTCTCATAGCTTTGTCCTGATCTGTTATTATTGTCTGCGGGTGCTTTCCACCCATTGCCTCTTGGAAAGTCTCAAATACCCACTGAAATGTCTCTGTTGTTTGATCATGCAGGAATGCGCAGCCAAACATATAGCTCTGTGCGTGTCCTGTGATTCCAACAAAAGGTTCATATGGCAAGTTGTACCGGTTTGTCATGAAGGTGGTGTCGAAGCTCACACAATCACCGAACTCCTGATAGTACTTGATGGAGCAAGCATCTGCCCAAAACAGGTTGGTAATCCTTTTGTCATCATCGAACTAGAACTTGTAGTAGAAAGTTGCATCCTCTTTCTGCCTCCTTCTGAAATAGTCCATAACCTAGGCCATATCTGATTTCTTCAACTCCATATTGATCTTAGTCTTGTAATTGGCAATGTCCTTCTTCTTCATTGGCAATATTGCAACACTTCCACTTAGGTACCCTAGGATGCTGACCATCTGTCTGGTGGGGATGTTGTTTGCATTGAGTGTCCTTATTAGTTTTTTATCCATATCTATCATGTACTTACGACCTGAGAATTGCATATCCCTGTCACCTGGCCTCAATTCGTGGTTGTGGTCAAGATCAAGATTTATAACCACCCACTTTCCTCCTTGATATTCTTCTTTGACCAACATGATACAAGGACAGTCTATTTTCTTCTACACACTTGTATTTCTTTTTTCTTCAGGCTTCTTTCCAATTTCCTTCTCTACATCAGCCTCTTCTTGCTCAATGGATTTATGACCCTTTGGTTTTCCTGCTCTTGTGCACTTCATTTCACACTTGATATACTCATTGTTTCTCTTCTTGCTGGTTGTCCTTAGGCTGTGTTTGATTGCAACCTTGAAACCAGCAAGGTATGCATACAAGCAAAAGAAATACTGAGCATCACCCTTACTTTCAAACTTCCAATTCATCTGTGGCGTGTAGATGCTGTCAACGGGGGCATTATTTCCTTCTGATGTAGCCACCTGCTCTATCATGATGAATTCATCTATTTCTTCCTCTGTTAGCATTTCATTCCCATCAGCATTTCCAGTCTCATTGGCATCACCTTCTCCATTTGCAGTTTGATCTGTAACACCCGAAGCAACCTCTCTGCTTGTTGATGCTTCCCCATTCAATGTGCTCAAGCCATGTTTTGATGTAGTCTTCTGTTCCTATAAATACATTACTAGTTTTTGTGAGCAATGGTTTTTGCTATTAAAGTATGACATGATTACATATCTGCGAATGGTTATTTTACATTGCTGTATTACCTCATCATCACTGATGTTATTGAACAATTTTGTTGCCAGTGCGCGTATTCTTTGTCGGATATCTCATCCTCATTCAGCTTGGCAGTTGTCTATTGTTGTCTCCACCATGATCCAGTCATGTGCAAAGGTAAGTCAGTTCATTATTTTGTTTCAAGATAGTAACATAGTACTTTTTTTCTTTGAAATGTGTCACAAATTAAGCTGAAAGGTTGAGGCTGTTTGTGTACCTAGTATGCTAGTGCTGAGTCTGTGAAATCATTCTGTTCTTCAAATGCTTCATCAAGAGCATTTGTGTTATTTGATAGTAACATCTGTGTCAGGGGTCCTGTTATGTCTTGCTCTACCTGCACTGTCTGTAATCATATTTTAGAATTAGACTTGTATTAAGCTCTAATCACCGTTATTTTGCTTTTGTGGTTTGCAAGAGTTGAGGATCCAAATGCGTACCTGTGCTGGCATTCTCCGTGTCGCATCATAATCTTCTTATGAGCTGATGATTTGTTCATAAATCAGGTTAGTGTATCCTCCCTGCAATGAAATTTAAAATAGGTTAGACCTCTATCATTTTATTCAATGCATATATGCTTCACAAGGATAAGAATTCATGTTTTGATTTGCTTACCATCTTGAATGGCATTTGTGGCCGCATGAATGGCATCAAGTGGTTACCAATTGATGTAGGATAACTACTGTTGCTACTGCCTGCATTTGCTTGACTTGAAGCCATCTGTGGCTGATTGAATGGCATGAAATAGTTGCCAATTGATGTAGGATAACTGCTGCTGTTACTTCCTGCATATCCTTTATTGAATGCCATCATTGGATAACTGTTGTTGCTACTGCCTGCATTTGCTAGACTTTGATCCATTTGTGCCTGATTGAATGCGATCATAGGGTTAGCAAATGATGTAGGATAACTTCTGTTGCTACTGTCTGCATTTGTTTGACTTGCACCCATCTGTGCCTGATTCAATGGCATCATAGGTTAGCAAACATGTTTAGCATGTCTTGTTGCCACTTTTGCATCCCTTCTACTGTGTTGAAATCATAATGTGGTCATGAGTGCCCATCCATATTGAGAATTACTTCCTGAAAATATAAGAAATGCATTAGATATGAATGGTTTTGTCTTAATTGTTTAAGCAATCTGTCATTCCCCTAGAGGTTACACAGCACTATTTCCCTAGAGGTTAAGTAGCTAGACACTTAGTGCAAGAAACAAGAATTACCAGGTAATGTATTAACCCAGCAACATGCTATACATGATTCAACTATCAGATACACAATTGCAAATGATTATACTATGAATTTCATTTACTTGAAACTGCAAATCTAGTTCCCAGGATATAGAATTTTATTTGTGGTCAATATGAACTTGTGGTTTTGGTTAGACACCACTATTTCCCTAGAGGTTAAGCAGCTACTTTTTGGTAATTGTGCATATATATTCATTCTCCAGCAGTTAGCAACCACATATAGCTATAGCAGATTTTGTTCAAAAATAATCTAATGAAGTTTGTTCTCTCTACATATTGTTTGAGATGAAGAAATGAAGATTTGAGGGACCTAGGCATCAAGGATTGAGTCAGATCAACTAGTTTGTGGATCTAGGAGAAGAATTGGATGCAAATGGTGTTTGCTCACCTTTGATTCTGCTCAGGTCAGTTGTTGCTCCTTGGATCTTATGAATTCTTGCTTTTCTTCTTGTTCCTGATCTGAAACCTAGCCAAATAAAATTATTCAGACTAGCACAATTGCATTGGGTTACCATATAATTTGTATCAAATTAGGAATACAATTATAGATATTAGGATATGCAAATTATACTTGGCACTGCAATAGGCATATGTTGGTCTAATCACTTGCAATAACTCTATACATCTTGTTTCAGATCAAGAATTAAAGAGGTGATGGATATAGAATCAGATTGGTTTCTGCTGGCCATAAATAAAAGGGAACAAGGAAAAGGATTTGATAGAAATGTTGTTTGCTAACATGTGATTATCCTGAGGTTAGTTGCTCCTGCTTGTTTCTGGTGATTCCTTCGTTTCCCCCTCTTTGTGATCGGAGGTTTTCTCCCCCTTTCCCTTCTTTGCGTGAGGAGAGCAGAGCTCTTCCTCACAACAGATCTGGCCGATCTGTTTAGGCTTTCTTCTTTACCAAGGTGGTGATATATAAGGCCACTAGTATAGTTGCTGGGCAATTTAGGGTTTTGTAATTTTTGACATGGTCTTTTTATTCTCGTCAGGTTCCTGGGCTGCAATAATGGTACAAGAGAAAATTAGGACAGATGGGCCTTTGTAGACAGATTCTTGGCCTTGTTTGCAAAAGAAGGAATTAGGACAGATGGGCCTGACCCTTATTTCAAAACTAGGACAGATGGGCCCAGTACAATTACAAGTACACATACAAGTATAAATACATGTAAATATAGATTAGAATACAAATTCATGTGTTGTTTTGTTTTAAAACACACGGATTGTGTTCCTTGTTGGAATTCGTGTGTTATTCTGCCTCAAAACACACAAAATTCCTTTTTGTAAGGTGATGTGCATTGGTCTTGCTAGGATTTGAAAATCCGTGTGCTACCTTACAAGAAAACACACGAATCCTCTCTTGCCACAAATCCGTGTGTTTTGTGGCACAGAACACGCGCGTGCTAGATATACAAAAAAAACACACGTGCACAGACTAGACAGGCCCTTAAGAAAGCAATCACTCTTTGCTTTTAAAAATCCTTTAAAATTTCTATCTTTCTCCTTTACCTATCAAACACCGTGTATAGAAAATTCCTACGTTTTGAATTCATTTGTTTTCCACTTACTTCCCTATCGCATCCCTATGTTTTTCCTTTCCATATATTTTACATTCCTTCAATCCAAAGGAGGCCTTAGATTGATATGATAAATAAATAATAATACCTACTCTTTGTGTTTTCTTTTGCATGTCACGCTTCCTTCTAAGTCATATGAGTTGGCTCTCTGACTTTCAACATTGCGTAGTTTTCACACCGTGAGGTTTTGGGGCCTAGGATTTTTGTTGATGCTTGCAAGTCACGTGGCCTAAATTATCAAATCGGCAGTCCATTAACAAATCTTTCTCTATCACAAACATTTCATTCATCACCAAAAAACATCAACAAAAGGCATGTCTAATAAATATATAACGAGTGTGCTACAATCCAAGTAGAAAAAAATACATAGAGAGTGCAACACACCTAAAACGTTTTATAGTTTTGAATGGATGGAATATTTGTCGAGCGCCTGTAATAATAGATCTAACCCGCTAACTAAAAATAGCCCCTCTCCAAAATCGTACCATTGCTTAGCTGAGGATTTATTTATTTTTGTTAAGCCCACATATCAAATGTCTTGCTAAAAGATAGTAGAAATCTAAAGTTCCAAGCCAGCGTGTAATAGCATCATTGAGCTCTAAACACTCCCATAAAAGCTACTCTTTGCATATTGATGCACATGTGTCGCTCTATAAAAATGAAATTTCTAAGGAGTTTTTGATGGAATCTCTTATCAGGACTCTTAGAATTAAATTAATTTTCTAGGGTCAAGGTTTTCGATGGGGTTGTAATCTCAAATGTCTGGGTGTTCTTTGGAGCTGATTATATGTTGTGAGTTAATACTGAACTAATTCGGTATGCACTGATATGATCTAATGGCTACTACTACCTTTGTTTAAAGGGGTGTTTAAACCTAAGTGCATATAAGACCCATAGTGGGTTTTGGTGTGTCGATACCCTGGGAATGGGTACCCCAAACCCTTGGTTTACCAAACTAAACCCCACAAAATCGGCAACTCGACCCCTCCGGTAAGCTCCCGCGCTAACGTACGAAGGCCCGCAGACTGTGACGTATCGGGCTGACCCACGAACGAACAACAACGGCCCAAAGCCGGAGCCTGCCCGAGAGGTTACCGAACGGACTAGTACTGTACACCCGAGAGGTTACCGAACGGACTAATACTGTACGCTCGAGAGACCCCTCGAGGACGAAACTCCGCCCGACGTACGAGCCTGCCCTCGAGGACAGAACTTCGCCCGGGCGAATGGGCGGTCCTCGAGGACGAGGCACCCCTCGACTACCGATTCTCCCGTACGGATCCAGGCGCATTTAATGCGATCTATCTACCCCCGCCTAACCGCATGGCCATAGTTACGGTAACAGTTGCAGGCGTGGCGGTCAAATCTGCTTTTACCGCCCATACCCCGGAATCCCGCAAGTCATACTACGTTGTTGCACCATACCGAGCACTGTGCCACGACCAGCACCGCCTCGAGACGTATAAACTAACGTGTTTTCCGTGTTTTCCGGGATTCGGCCTTATCCAACGAGGCTCGACCTCCTCGGCACGACCCCCTCGACTCCGGCCAAGACCCTCGACCGTCGCCCCTCGACATCAACAAGCAAACCCTCGAGCAGGACTCAACAACTCCCGACGCGACGGGAGCAGGACCTCCCATACCGACGGACATCGCTACAGTGGCACCGACGTGATCGGCCTCAACGTCGTACATCATTAGCTGTGCGAACTCGAAATACGTGTACCCCTATGCCCCTCCTTCATCTATAAAAGGAGGCGCCAGGACCTACGAAAAGAGGATGGATCGAGAGATAGAAACGCTAAGTCTTTAGATCACAGAGCGACACCGTGAGCTTGTGTAGGGTCGAGAGCTAGGCGTCCGACCGCCAAAGCCCCACCTCACACTCCTCACATCTGCTTGTATTTTCCCCTGTACTAGCACTTCGGTGCAAGATAACACGAACTATCCTCCCCCCGCTAGACGTAGGGCCTTCTTTGCCCGAACCAGGATAAATCATTGTGTCATTCTTGCATCACCCACCGGATTAGGGAGCACGTGATTACAATATTACTCATTGGTGTTAACCCCTCGAGGGTCAAAACACCGACATGGTGGTTGAATAACAAAACAATTAAATGGCTAATAAGTTCGATGAGTTTTTTTTTGCAAATGATCGTATCAAACTCATGCTATATCCCACATAAAGAGAAAGGTAAGGAAATGATAAAGTAATACGAGACATGGGGTTATGTAAAATGCTTACTGTTATTGTTGGTTCAAATCATCATATGACTTGAGATGGCTTGAGAGGATGAGGTTGCAAGGAAAGTGCTTCGAGGGACCGAAAAAAGATGAAGAGTGAATGGCAAGCGGTGCTTTTATACAGCAATGGACCACAACTTGGATGGAGAAGAGAGTAATTTCATCGAGTCATGACACTACGCAAGTTGTGAAAAAATAACTGGAATTCTCCAATGCCATCTAGAGGAGTCATCTGAATAAAAATGCCAATTATAGACATGTTCGTGACCAGTTAACCATTGCATTTTCTCTAATGCACTTAAGTGCACCAACCTAAAAGAGCTATCCAGTGCTCCCGTTTCAACCTAATGAGTTTGTAAAGGCTAATATGTGTTCGTGGGCTATATATATATATATATATAACCTCGTGCACATACTAGGGTTGAGCATCCAACTGCATATCTTGCTAAGTGTTTCATGTTTAGAGAGTATGAGCAAGATTCTAGTGTTAAACTTTGAGTAGGTGATCATTGCAAGAGAGTTTGCTTGTTATTTAGAGGTTGCCGCCTCCTAGACGATTTAGAGCTTGCGAACTCCATAGAAGTGCTTTATTGCAAGTGAGATGACGAACAATTGTAGTATTGAGCAGTTATTTGGTTTTAACCGTCTCAATGATCAAGCGCTCAAAGTAATGAGACAACATCGCATGGTGGAAACTTACTTTGTTTACTTCTCTATGTTCAAGTTGATTACATGTCACGCTAGGTCGAAAACCCAGGGTTCTTTTTTAGTTTTGATTATCAATGTTTTCTAGTATCTTTGGTTTTAGTGTCATCATTTCTTCGTACACTTTAGCCGGTTCCTTATTTGCATCGATGGATAAATGAAAAAAAATGTGTCTCTTGCATCGCGTGTGGCCTTGAGTGAATGATGTTGCTGGTGGGAAGGCGATGAATCAACAAGATAAATAAATAAATGTGGCATTGGCATTGACACGCCACAAATGCCTTGGACGCTAACGCTACAACAGGCATCGCATGGATGGGCGATGACGGCGTTGCTCGACGTAAGTAGTTGAACGCAGGCAGATTGGGCTGCTGGGCCGGTTGCGGGAGTAGCGGTGCTGGGCCCTTGGCACTCCGTCGCGTCTTGGGGGAAGAAAAAGAGCACGCACATGCAGTTGCCGGCACAGAAAGAAATTAATGGCAGCACGCAGGCTTTTGAGGCGCCCGAGGAGGGTAAGTAAGCACGGTCATCCATCACTACCGTCTTACCCAGTGACTGCAGGCACGCGGCCCTAATTCCGAATCTCTCTGTAGATAGACTTGCAGTTGCGGTGTATGCCAATCTCAGGCCTACAAAATTTGCATAGCAACTGTCCTATTATATTATACTATAGTAATTTTATTTTTATTTGATAATAATTATCTAAACATTGATTAATTAGACTTAAAATATTCGTCTCGTAAAGTACAACAAAACTGTATAATTAGTTTTTTATTTCATCTATATTTAGTACTTTATATATATATCGGTATTTTAATGTGACGAAAAATAAAAATTCTGTATAATAAATTTTAAATACTAATTTTAATATCTAGGCCTCAGACACACCACACCTGCTAATCACTGGTCACACCACACCATAGCTGCTGGTGGTGCAACTGTTTCTGCAATCTGGAGAGTGCGCTGCGGACAGAGACGACGCCGATCCAAACTCCCATGGACTGACTGACTGACTGACTGGGTCTGGGTGGTCAGGCTGCTTGCTGCTCAATCAATGTTTAGTCGTCTTCCTTCGTCTACCTCCTCTCTCTCTCTCTCACAAAGTCCGTCACAATGGTCGTGGTCATGGCTATCCGTCCTCAGCTCGTGACCGTGGGGGCAGCATTTATTTAAAAGTCCTCCCCTCCCCTCCCCTCCCCTCCACCATTCCTTTCCTTGCTTGCCTCTCCCCAACCAAAGAGTCCAACACCAACAACCATCGGCTCGAGGTCGAGGGGCGTTGCTGTTCCCTTTCCTTTCCAGCTTCGGCCGGTGCTTCGTCCCAACCTCCCTGCCCACACAAGGGGCTTAATAAGATCGCTAAAACCTAAACCCCCACCCACTCCACTCACCATGCCTCGCCGCCGCGCAGGACCAGGAGCCGCCTGGCCGTGCTTCCTCCTGCTCAGCCACATTGTCATTGTCCACCTGGCCGCCGACGCCGCCGACGCCGACGCCGACGCCGACTCCCTGCTCACCCTCAAGTCCTCCCTCGACCGCTCCGACCGCCTCCCGTGGCGCCCCGACACGGCGCCCGCCTTGTGCGCCGCCTGGCCCGGCGTGCGCCAGTGCGACCCCGCCGGCCGCGTCACCAAGCTCGTCCTCGAGGGCCTCAACCTCACGGGCTCCCTCACGCCCGCGCTCCTCGCCCCGCTCGCCGAGTTGCGGGTCCTCAGCCTCAAGTCCAACGCGCTCACGGGCCCCATCCCGGACGCACTCCCGCGCGCGCTCCCAAACCTCAAGCTGCTCTACCTCGCCGACAACCGCTTCCAGGGCCGCGTCCCGGCCACGCTCGCCCTGCTCCACCGCGCCACCGTCATCGTCCTCTCCGGAAACCGACTCACAGGCCAGATCCCGCCGTCGCTCGCCTCACTGCCCCGACTCACGTCGCTGCTCCTCGACCGCAACCTGCTCACCGGCGCGGTGCCGTCGCTGGGGCAGCCCACGCTCAGGGCGCTCAACGTCTCCGCCAACCGCCTGTCGGGGGAGATCCCGCGCGCGCTCGCCGCCAGGTTCAACGCCTCGTCGTTTCTCCTCAATGACGGACTCTGCGGCGCTCCGCTCGCCGTCCGCTGTGTCGTCACCGGGGCCGACGGGCCCAGCCCGGCGCCGGTCACCGCGGCTACGGCGGCGTTCGCGCCCCTGCCCCTGCCCCTGCCCCCGCCCCGGACCAAGACCCACCGCGGGAAGAGCGCCGCCGTCGTGGCCGGAGCCACGGTGGCAGGGGTGGTGGTGCTGGCCATCCTCGTGGCGGCGGCGCTCATGGCGTCGCGGCGCGGGAGAAACAAGCGCGTCGCGGGCGACGTCGACAAGGGCTGCGGCGGCGGCGGCGGTATAGTGGCGGCGGAGGAGCAGGAGCACCACCACCAGGCAGCACAGGTGCGTGCGTCTCGCTGCCTGGTGGGCCCGTGGGATTGGGTCCACCTGCAGCAATGACTGACATTAGCTATTAGCCTAGCCTCGGATTTTTTTTTTTTGTTTTGATCCTCTTAATTAATCAATTCTGTTTTGCCCGTGCAGGCACAGCATCATAGTCATGCATCCTCCGCGGCACCGGCGCCGGCCGCGACGACGGCCGCCGTGGGCGTCGGCGGGCGCGAGTTCTCGTGGGAGCGCGAGGGGATCGGCAAGCTGGTGTTCTGCGGCGGCGTGGCGGAGATGTACAGCCTGGAGGAGCTGCTGCGCGCATCGGCCGAGACGCTGGGGCGCGGCCAGGTGGGCAGCACGTACAAGGCGGTCATGGAGACGGGCTTCATCGTCACGGTGAAGCGGATGCGCGACCCGTCGGCGGGCGGGGTGGGCGCGGCCGAGTTCGGGCGGCGCGCCGAGGAGCTGGGGCGGGTGCGGCACCCCAACGCGGTGGCGCTGCGGGCCTACTTCCAGGCCAAGGAGGAGCGCCTGCTGGTGTACGACTACTTCCCAAACGGAAGCCTCTTCTCCCTCGTGCACGGTCAGTATTCACCCACTCGCCCGTCCCTTTGGTTTGCTTATTACTTTGCCAGTTGCCATCTCTCCCTAGGAAATTCCCGTTCCCATGGAAATCAAATCAAAATCAGACCCAAACTAGCCTAATTGTACTTGTACATGTACTAGACCTAGACTGACTGGTAATTCGTTGTAATCCAAACGCATGAATTGTCTTCGTTAAGCGTCTCCGGGCCAGTCAGGTACCAAATGGATCTATCTTCTAATAACCAGTAACCACCCAACCACGCATACGGACATCGTGGCATGCATTTATGCGTGAGTGGACAAACCCTGTCTCCTCTCGCTGCCATGCCATGTATGATGGCCAGATCACGAAGAAGATGCTGGCTGACCCAGCCATGGCAAAGCCAGGCCACGGATTTCTTGTCACTTCTCCTCTCACCATGGATGGCGATGGACGGACCTTCAAGGACCGGAGCACGCAGTCAGGTTATAAAGGCACCCTTCGGTAGCGGCAGTGTAGCTCTACCTCCCATGGATCTGCCGTGCAATGCGGTTACCCTAAAGGACTCTTTGGCCCCTTGCCTTTATTTGTTGCTGTTTGGCTTTGGCAGGCTGGACATACATGCACGCCTCATGCTTCACCTTAAAGTTAGACTAGGACACCGTTCACCTTCCTGCTGCTCCTCTCGTTCTAGATATATATACTAAGCACATTAGATAGAACACGTCATCTCATGGTTCATGGTTCTTAATATAACACAATTCGACAAATAACATTTTCAAATGGAAACATACACATCACACAGCTTGACTTAGGTAAAATGTAAATGGGACTATATTCAGTATTTCAGTGTGGACCGTGTTCAGTCCTCCCCGAGCTTTAAAACCCAGAATGAATTGGCATCCACTACTAGTGGCAGTACAGTACGAGCACAAAGATTGAACTTGAAGGAAGGCTGCCCAGCCATCAGGCATGCATGTGACTTGACAGGGGAAGCAGTGCCTGCTACCTAGTTACTCCTTCATTCATGCAAGTGAAGACCCACAGGACATGAATTTGGTCATTTCTGCACTATTGCAATTCATAGATCAATATTGGGTATCGCTAGTACTGTATCACCAGATCGCGCAACAGCTGAACTGCTGCTATGGGTTCAAAGAGAGATCATGTGCATATGGGAGTGCTGCAGTCAAATCTCAATTCTTTCTTTCTAGGGCCTTGTTTAGATGGTGAAATTTCTAGCCTGAAAAGTACTATAGCATTTCGTTTGTATTTGACAAATATTGTCTAATTATGGACTAACTAGGCTCAAAAGATTCGTCTCGTGATATACAACTAATCTGTGCAATTAGTTATTTATTTTACCAACATTTAATGCTTCATGCATACGACACAACATTTGATGTGATGGAGAGAGAGTGAAAAAACTAGCAATTTTGAGGGATCTAAACAAGGCCTAGGTACACTCCTTCCGTGCATTTAGTTATGCATCTCAAATTCTACCGTAAAAAATTATTACTATTTGGATACATTAAGCCTAATCCTTTGAAGTCCAAGCCCTTCTCATATTCGGAACTGGTACGGCAAAAGCTGCAGGAATAATTTAGGAACCCTAAACCAGAACAGAATTGGAGTAAGCAATGATATTTTAGTGATGATGCATTTTGAATGGGTTGTGAACTGACAAAGAACAAGGCAAATTAAAAAGCCTTTTTCTTTTCATTTCTTGTTAATAGAGTAAAGAAAAGCCTTGGCTAATTGGATTCTTTATTAGTACTAGGAGATCCTCATAGTTGATGGAAGCCTGCGTCATGGGCCACAGAGGATCATCCATCTCCATGGTCACTTCTCAAGATTATGTATAAGTGGAACTTCTCATAAAAAATGAAAAATTAATAAATAACAGGGGGCATATCTGACCACCTGATTAACAAACAAACAAACAAAGAGTCAGAGGCCACAGTGCGTGAACATGGGTGCCTCTAGTTCATGTGACATGTGAGTGATGAGTCAATGGACTACTCACTAGTCACTACACATGTAAGTTTCTCGTGCATCTTCTTTTCCCTTTTGCAAAATGAAATGTTCTCTGTGTCTTATATTATTGTTAGCCAGTAAATAGAATATGTAGCACATGCCCTGCATTTATTGGCCATCTTTCTTAGTGTACAGGTAAGCTATACATATAATTGTTCAGTAACAAAGTAACATAAGGGAAATTATTGATCTGCTATATGCATTTGATTAAATCAACTGATTACAATGGTTATGATGTCCATTACCATGCATCGACTGATCCCAGAGTCGCCCACAGTGTGAGTCTTTCATGGTCCCAAAAATAATAGGATTAGTCCTCGCATAGATTGAAGGACGGAAGGAAAGAAAACAGTTAAGTTAAAGGCAGTCCGTCAAAGTGAAAGTCATGCTCTCTCTCTCTATCTGTCTCACTTGCCAGGGCATTGTGATGGCTGGATCTGAGACAATAAACCCTGTTGGCCACTATGGCATTGCATGTACTAGTTGCTATTTCAACGAGCACTAGCTCATTTCCAGCACAAGCTCAGGGACAAGAGCATACGACATACTGTAGCTGCCCCGAGGCCAGGCGTACAGGCAGCTTGCTTGTGATCGTTGATAGCATCATCAGGCATATCTACATGGTGGTCCAGGCGGTCCTGCTGAGTTACTGTGGTACTGCATTCCTTGCCTGCTTGCATTGAGGCCTTCAATCAGAGTCAGACGATGCATGCCATGGGCCATGGCAATATGATGGCCTCACACAGACACAGCTGTGGGCCTTACCTAATGCTAGTACTATGCCATGGTTGTTATATAACTAATCATCTGCACTTTGTGATTGTCTTGTTGCTCTTCAATTCAAGATTTGTGCAACGCATGAAGCAAAGCTTCCTGGTGGACTCATATAACTTGATATGCTGTGTGCAGGGTCGCGGCCGTCCAGCAAGGGCAAGCCACTGCACTGGACATCGTGCATGAAGATCGCAGAGGACGTTGCAGCGGGCCTGGTGCACCTCCACCAGTCGAGCATCGTCCACGGCAACCTGAAGCCCTCCAACGTCCTCCTAGGGCCAGACTTTGAGTCGTGTCTCACCGACTACGGCCTGGTGCCGACCCTGCTACCCTCCAATGCCGAGCTCCACTCCTCGTCCTCCTCAAGCTCCCTGTTCTACCGCGCCCCGGAGGTGCGTGGCGCCCACGCTCACGCCACGTTCTTCACGCCTGCGACAGATGTGTACAGCTTTGGGGTGCTCCTGCTGGAGCTCCTGACGGGCCGGACACCGTTCCAGGACCTCATGGAACTGCATGGCGATGACATCCCCAACTGGGTGCGTGCTGTGCGCGAGGAGGAGAGGGAGACAGAGTCCGGAGGGGAGTCTGTGTCCGCCGGTGGCGCCGAGGAGAAGCTCACGGCATTGATCAACATCGCCGCGATGTGCGTGGCTGCGGACCCGGCCAAGCGGCCCACTACGGTGGAGCTGCTCCGGATGGTGAGGGAGGCGAGGGCTGAGGCCATGTCATCGCCCAACAGTAGTGACCGGTCACCAGCTCGGTGGTCCGATGCCATGTTGGGCGTGCCGCGGGATCAGGCCGCTGAGAGCTTCATGGACAGGGAAAGAGACTGACAAGCTCCGTCATGCTTTCCCCTGTTACACCACTACTGTTGTTATAGTAGGCTAGACTAGAAGAAGGTAGGATTGAGACTGTGGTTCCTTCCTTGGTGTGATTGGATTGGGTTTGTTGTAAAAATCCTGTTTCCGAACTGTGCATTTTCTTTTCATCAGAGTGATGAGATACCAAAGCAAAGCAAGCAAGTTAAAATTGCTTCACCGCAGCTCAAGATGCTGCCAGTGATTTATGTTTATCTTCCAGTTTTGAATCGTTTATGTGATTGTCTTTACCTTTTCTACAGATTTTTTTTTTTTTTGAATGATGCCACGCAGCATTTGATGATGATGACACTGCGTCACAGTCCCCAGTCATTTTGTGTTGTCGCTTAGGCTTACACACGGTGGGTTTTTTTTTTTTTTTTTTTTTTGAGCATAACCCACGGTGGGTGAGCTGCCGTTTCTCTACATACATTTTCCTTCCGGGCTTGTTGTAAACAAGACAAGGCCCAGCCTATTCAATAATAGGTTAAACAAGCCTGGGCCTGGCCCGGACTAAAAAACGGAGTTGTAAACAAGACAAGGGCCTAAGAAAGAGCCAAACAGGCCTGGTCCGGACTCCAAAACGCAGATAGAGTAAAAAAAAAATCTCTTGTTTTTCCCACAGAACGCCCTGTGATGCGGAAGAAATCTCAGAAAACCGACCTTGTCCGTCCGACGCGACGCGATTGATGATAATAAAAATTGCAAAAAAGCCCTCTCGGCGCAGGCGGCAAACAAACAGGTCCTTCTCCCCTCGTCTTGTCCCCATCCACCCGCCGCGTCCTCCCCACTCCACTCCTCCGCCATAGTCTCGTTAGCTAGGGTTTCCACCAATGGCGGCGCCCACCACCTCCCGCCGCGGCCCCGGCGGCGCGCGCAACATGGACGACGAGAACCTCACCTTCGAGACCTCCCCGGGGGTCGAGGTCGTCAGCAGCTTCGACCAGATGGGCATCAAGGACGACCTCCTCCGCGGCATCTACGGCTATGGCTTCGAGAAGCCCTCCGCCATCCAGCAGCGCGCCGTCCTCCCCATCATTAACGGCCGCGACGTCATCGCGCAGGCCCAGTCCGGTACCGGCAAGACGTCCATGATCTCCCTCACCGTCTGCCAGATCGTCGACACCGCCGTGCGCGAGTAATAATCTCTCCCCTGTTTAATACATCATTATCCATTATCCTTCCTTCCTTATATAGTTATATGCGAGTTGCTAAGCGAGCGTGCGAGCGACCAATCTATTCTGTTTGTTTACCAACTACTACTGGTTGCTGGTTGTAAGTTAGGTTTTCGAGTCAAGGATTTTCCACCAGATATAATGTGAAGCGGATCAGCTAGGATCTTCTTATTTAGTCTGTTCGATTTATCCTCTGTAATAGGTTGTCCACGCTCAGGAATTAGGGCCCTGCCTGTTTTTATTCTCGATTTCTCAGAGCATGTATGTTTTTTTTTCCAGTATATATAGGAGAGCAGAGCTGGAATTTGAATTAACTTCATTATTATGTTCCCCTGCCTCACAGGGTGCAGGCTTTGATACTCTCGCCTACAAGGGAGCTTGCTTCCCAAACAGAGAGAGTTATGCTGGCTATTGGCGACCACCTCAACGTCCAAGTGCATGCTTGCATTGGTGGGAAAAGTATAGGCGAGGATATCAGGAGGCTCGAGAATGGAGTGCATGTCGTCTCAGGAACTCCAGGCAGAGTCTGTGATATGATCAAGAGGAGGACCCTGCGAACAAGAGCCATCAAGCTTCTAGTTCTGGTTCGTTCACTCTTATTTTTGCTGTTTTGAAAATTTTGTCTGCTCAATGTGTAAGGGCTAATTCCTTCTGTGATGATACAGGATGAAGCTGATGAGATGTTGAGTAGAGGCTTTAAGGACCAGATTTATGATGTCTACAGATATCTCCCACCTGAACTTCAGGTTACTATTGGAACTTAATAGTTTGGGAACAAATGATACTTTTTTTTTTTTTGCGTTCAGTTTGTATTGTGTCAGAAAAGTTGTGTTTTTTTTTCTCATAAAACATTATCCAATCTGCCACCAAGTTCACTATATTACTGTGACTTACAAACATGCATGTTTCCAATTTCTTATAACCCACATTTATTGTACACAAGGCATATCATAATCTGTACGGCATCCATAGTTACACATATACACTGACTGTCCTTTTGCTCAGTTCATGTTATTTTGTTATCTGTTTATCTTCTTCCCATGTAACAACACATTTGGCACATTTTAATTCGTAATGTGTAAACAATGGGGGAAAACGAGTTGCTTTTGTCAATTTTATTTTCAGTGAAGAAATTTTGCCTTTTAATTGAACTGACGTGATTGTGTATTTGCTTTCCTTCAAACAGGTGTGTTTGATTTCTGCAACTCTCCCTCATGAGATCTTAGAGATGACTAGCAAATTCATGACCGAACCAGTTAGGATCCTTGTGAAGCGTGATGAGCTGACCCTGGAGGTAAATACCATTGGAAGTTACACTTTGACCTATATTGATGCCCTTTTGGCTACTAACTTCTATAATGTCATGTTTGTAGGGTATCAAACAATTCTTTGTTGCTGTTGAGAAAGAGGAATGGAAGTTTGATACTCTTTGTGATCTTTATGATACACTAACCATCACCCAAGCTGTTATTTTCTGCAATACTAAGAGAAAGGTACATTGTTTGTATTTTTTCTTTTAATATCCTCCTGCTCTCTCCCAAAACTTTTGCTTACTTGCCATCATTGATGGCTTGGATGCTAAGCGGAAATTTTGTTTTGGGTCCAGGTGGATTGGCTTACTGAAAAAATGCGCACCAATAACTTCACGGTATCAGCTATGCACGGTGACATGCCCCAACAAGAAAGGGATGCCATTATGGGTGAGTTCAGGTCCGGCGCAACTCGTGTGCTAATAACTACAGATGTTTGGGCTCGAGGACTGGATGTTCAGCAGGCAAGTATTCTGGCCTTTTTTCTTTTACTTGAACCGTCTTTTCTACTGTTGGAGTATTGCCTGATTGAATGTGTCCTGTTGCTATGCGTTTTTATATTGTTTAACGCTTGGGGTATTGACCGGATTCCTTTCATTTCCAGGTTTCACTTGTCATAAATTATGATCTCCCAAATAATCGTGAGCTTTACATCCATCGCATTGGTCGTTCTGGTCGTTTTGGGCGCAAGGTGAAGTGTCTAATTTCTGCTACCAATTCCGTTTATTCTGGTATCCCCTATTGGCTTGTCACCAGTAGATAGGTTTGTTGTTGCTTATTTGCTTAACTTGGCCAAATCAACAAGTACACAGTTGCGGGCGTGTGATTACTTATCAAATTTTTTTTTCATTTCTCCTGTAGTCATTAGATGACAGCAAAAAAAAAAAGTAAAAGTCTTGGTTGTACAATGCTGAATTTACGTGTGCACTGCATTTCTTTGGTAGACAAGACAGGAAACGTGGCGTAGCAATTGAGTGCTGTGTGCATCCCAGATGTCGTAATAGTCTGATTTGATGCTTGGCTAGTTGGTCATGTCTGCTGGCCATGAGGAGCTTAATTGTGTCACATCCAGATTTATTGTATGAAGTGTAGCAGTTGTCAAATTGCAATTATCCTTGTAATACCGGGCTGATTGTAATAATGATGAAAAGCTGTTTATGTTTGCATTGCAGGGTGTGGCGATCAATTTCGTGCGCAAGGATGACATCCGTATACTGAGAGATATAGAGCAGTACTACAGCACACAAATTGATGAGATGCCAATGAATGTCGCTGATCTTATTTGAGCAAGAGGATTGGGAGGGAGCGTGTTGTGTTTTATCATCTCCTGTTCTCAAGGTTTGGTTTGAGCCTCCTTGGACTTGGAGGGGCTTTGTAACTGGAGTGGAGCAGAGATTGTTTCCGTTTTGGTCATGGCATGAACTGTATATATTTTAGCTTGCTCCAGCTCATGTAACACTTTCTTGCTGTATTTGTGCTTGGGACACGAAGACATGTGTTGATGGCTTCCTTAGTGTGACAATGATTTGGTGTTGGATTTTATGTTGATCGTCTGCCACTCATGTGCTGATCCGAATTGCTGTTTGTTTATTATTATGGATTTGACTGGTTGAAGCGCTGAGAATTGTGGAGTCTTATATTGTGCTTATGAGCCCTGGGCAGGCAACGAAGTGAGAGCTCCAACGGCGTGCAAAGGCACGGTTCCAGTTTTATAGTGTGAGAAAATAGGCTGTAGCGATCTGAATTCGTGGGAGGTTGCAGTCCTTGTGATTGTGACACTTTTTGTTGTTTGAATCATGTGTGTCCCTGTGATTGTTGTTGTTGGGGATGGAATGGATGATCTGTCTCTGATAATGGATGGCACCACACCTGACCTGCCATGACAAACTGGCAAGCTGAATTTGCATCACTCAGTTGTCCTTGAACTCTTTCATTTCTTGTGCTGGCCTGTCCTGGCCGCTTTACGTTGGTTTATTAGTTCGGACGATTATTAATAATTAATCTAAATTTTTCTGGTTTAGTTTTGATTTGAATAGCAAAATGCATTAATCTGGTAGAGATATTCCGCTTGTTGGGGTTGCGGGGTTCTTCTCTATGACTCGTGATATGAGCTGAAATAGTCGTCCTACCCTAGTTTGCTTTGTGAATGAAGCAGACAAGAAGCAGAGACGACCCTGATCGCCCCGCGACGCCAGTGATCTTAACCATCAGCTAGCATGGCATCGACGGGCGACGATGATAAGGGTCTGGCGCGCTCCTCATCGGGCGTCTGGTGGAAGCTGATGGGCGACGCAGGATCCGATGCGTCGGAGGTCGACCAGCAGCTGCGCGGCATCGCCGACGAGGAGGCCGCCGTGAGGGCCCGTATAGAGAGGCGGAACGCGGGCGCCCCCGCTGTCAGACGCAAGATCGCCGTCGCGTCCATGGGCCTTGAGGGCCAGGAGGCGGGGCAGCGGCAGCGGCACCAGGCCGTGGGTGCTCCTGCTGCCTGCGCTCGCATTCGGCCGCTTCCGGAACATGTGTAAGCAAACACTAGTATTCTATCCCTCTCTCGCTGTCTCCATCTGCATGAGGAATGATCATGATCATGCGTATATATATTTATGAAGAAGAAGAAGCCAAGCCTGATGTATGCTGCTTCATGGATGCATGTGTAGTGGATCGCAGAAAGGAAGGCTAAGATTGGCAGCTTCAGAGGAAGCCACCACAACTTGCAAAAGCTCGTCCAGGTATTGCAGGATGCCAGGCCAGGATATATACATTGGCAGCTTCAGTGGATCGCAGGGATGAGCAGCAGCTGGAGCGGTTGAGCTTCCACTACTTGCATGTGGGAGAAGAGGGAGACGAATGACATAGCCGATGCAATGCAATGCAATCGTCCGTCCGTCCGTCCGTCCATCGTCTTGAGAGATGGAGCTAGCGGCCAATTCATCCTGTCATTCTCGATCAGCGACTACTTCGTATCTTATTTCGATCTCTATCTGTTCTTTGTGTGTGTATCTGCTATATCCATCCATGTAATGTAATAAGACATCTCTTATTTAATTTGTGTGTCACATTGCATTGTGTGCATCCATATATCCGATCCTTCTCCTTCTACCTGGACCTGACGGCGGTTGCATTGCATCGGCACTGGTGTCTTCGTGTCTTAATTCCAAAAACAATAATATATATCTTTGCAGAATTCTTCAGATCAAACAATACTGGGCCGGCCCTATGTGTCCAACACAAGCCCAGCCGCTGCCCACTCAGCTGCATACGGCGGCGGCCCACAGAGGACTCGATACGTACATCTCTGCAATGTCTCGGAATTATCTGTCTCGTGCTCCATTTGCGCTTCGTTTCTACTTTGAAGTTTCTGCATGCTGTGTGTCTCCGCCGGCACGGAGGCGGCGACCTGCGTGTTAGCAGAAGATGCCGTGTACTATAGGAGAAGAAGAAGGTCGGGGAAGACAGCAGGTAGCCAAGTAGGATTTAGAATTCAGAGTTGTGATTACAGTTTTCGTTACCCAGCTAAGCTATACAGTACAGTAGCAAGTCATTTCTTCCGCTTCTCAGGACAATGTTTCTGTTTCTGAAAACAATTCAGACAATGCAATGTTCTGCACAAGTCGACTTGATTGAATCTCTGCACGGTGGTGAGAGAGGAATCAATCAGCAATAAAATGAAACCAATTTGTTTTTTTTTTTCGTTTTAGGATATTTACATGGCCCGCCAAGGTGCCACTTGCGGAACCCGTCTTAACAACAATTTGGAGTAGATACTAAGTACGATGGAGACTCTTCAAGGTGCTCAGATATTATTTCATTATGACTTCTTCATGTATAGCTGGGTCCTCAGTTTCTCTTGACAATTCTTCAACTAGTTCAGGTTCTGTAATGCAATGCATTCTGTACAAAAGACCACATTACTTCTCCTGGGTCTTCCGTAATGCATACTGTCACTAAACAAAGAGATGAGGATGGTAATTTTAGTGTTTTATATGTTTCCTATTTCTATTACTTCAAAACATTTTGCACTCGGCCTAATGATGCTCAAAATGCAAAAGAAAATAGGACGATTAAAACATTCTTATGTCAATAATAATAACACTACATATAGTGGCCAGCTGTCATAATTCCATTTTCTAAAAATAGTAAAGAAATTATAGCTATCCTGATGGACGTCGTCGTATCACTTCACTAGAACTCTTGAAGACCATGAAACACATTCATATAGTGACAGTATTTTTGCCAAGAATCTCAGAGTTATTGTAAAGAGAAGGACGTCCTTTAGATTTTTTTTTTTAAGAAAAGGTCTAAATTGCCTATGCACACATTTGTACATATCCCATATTTTGGTAAATATGTTAACCATTGATATCTCCTTGGAAATGCTTTAAAATGTCTCATTTCTTCATGTGACGATGGTAGTTTAGATGAATGCTTCTCACATCTCGTCTTTTTGTGTTTGTGCCATGTAGCGTACAAGTACATCAATAACAAGAAAGTCCCAAGGAAGTTGAGGTAGCTAGGTACGTTTGAAACCCACATGAGCCACCCACAGAAAGGAAAAGAAAAGAGAAAAATAAAAGTATAAAAATAAAAATATAGATAGAAGGCATCAATTTAGAACACAATCACACAAGTGATTTGAGTTTTTTGCTCTCCTTTTGGATGTAGAATACACATACATTTTGGTAACAGGTGAGACCGTGAGAGAGGATTTGTTTGTGTATTTCATGTTGGTACTGCATATATATTTCCAAAAAAATTATGTCATATATTCTCTGTACTTTTCTATTTCTCTGCGCTGCAATAATTGGTACTGTTTTCTTGTGGTGGATCAATTATTAAGATTCTCGTTATCCTATGAATTAATTATACCCCATGAAGGGCTCTCTCACATCCATGATCTGATGCAACTCCACTGAGTTACATCTCACGACCTGTTTGCTAGAAGGTCTTGATGTAACAAATTACTCCTCCTGTAACCAGATGTACTTTGTTTTACTGTAATATGATTAGTATTGAACATTGATAATTTAATCTTGTATTGTGTTTTCCTTGTATCAGAATCTCCTTTTGCAGTGAAAGGTCACTTCTATTCTCAATTGGCACATAACAATTTGAGTATGTGTATTCTGGATCACAACTTAACTTTGCAGCATTGTTTGCATTTGCCAGTTGTCTCTGACCTATATGATGCCGCAGTCATCAGGTTGGCTGATCATGCCGGATGCTTCAAGTCCACAGTAACTGTAACAACCCTAGAAATCCGGTCACCGAAAATACGGGCTTTCAAAATTTTTCTAAAGTTTACCAGTGTATGGTGGATGTCATGTAGGAAACCCGCCAATAGATGCACAAATAGCACCCGACGTAGCCCGAGTATTGCATTTAATTACCAGATAATGTTTTGCCTCTTATTCGATTTTATGTGATGTTAATAAAATCGAATAACCTTTTAATGCATGTATATATATATATGCCTGCTAACTCCGGAAATAGAGCAACCATGACCTAGAGGCCCTAGTGGACCCACCATGGTGTATACATCATGGTCACTAACCTCACTAACCTAAGGTTGTAGCTAAATTAGTTGCTTTGCAAGAAATAGAAATGGAAAAGGTTTTCAAAATGAAAAGGAAAATGAAAAAGAGAAACCGGCCCGAAGCAGCTTCCAGCCCAGGCCGGCTTGCTACCGACCCCCGCGCTGGCCCAGCCCAACCGCGCGCTCGCCCGCCGGTGCACGCGCTCGCTCGCGCGAGCACGCGCATGCACGCCGGCCTGCCTGCCCGCGCTTGCGGCCCAGCTCGGCCTGCGCCCGCGCGCTGCCGCGTTTCGCCCGCGCACGCTCACCCGCTCGCCGACCGACGGCCCAGCAAGGCGGCCCAGCAAGCCGCTGCCGTCGCCCGCGCCACGCCGACCCGTCTCTCTCTCGTTGACACACGAGCCCCACATGTCAGCTCCTTCCTTTTTCCACTTCTGGTCGACCGCGCGTCGCGTCCGTCGCACCATTTTTGTGCATCGCGCGCCTCCGCCGTCCGCCCGAGTACGGCCGCGTTCCGCGCCGTCCGTCTAACCACCTGCTTGCACCGCGCCTCACCCTAACCCTAACCCTAGTCAAGGCCGCGCACAGCCGCCCGATGGGCATCTTCTGCCTCCGCCGTCCATGGCCGGCCGCCGTGCCTACTTAAGGAGAAGCACGGCACGCTAGGGTTTCCACCGTGCCCAGCCGCCTTGCTGACCACCCTGCACCCACCCGTCGACGTCGAAGGAGTCGGAGAGGGAGGGGCAAAGAAGGCGGGGAGGAGCCGGACCAGAGCAGAGCGCCACCTCCGCCGTCCGCATCCGCGCGCCGAAGAAGCCCGACGGACCCGCTCGGCCCCGACTTACCCCTTCGACGCTGCGGCACTGCTACTCCCCCACCAGGCCATCGCTTCGACCTCAGCCGCGAGCCGTCGGGACAGCCCCACGCAGGTGAGCTTCCCCGCTCTCGCCCTGGCCTGCCATGGCCGCCACCAGTACACCGTCGACGTTCTCGCTCCCCTCACCACTGTTTCTTTCCTTACCGCGGCCAATAGCTTCGCCGTAGTCTAGAGCGCGTTCTTGGCAACCTCTTGGAGCCGGCACGGGCCACAGTTGGAGCCACGCACTTTTGCAGCTCCGGCCTCCCTGGACTCTGGCCGTCGGAGCGTCCGCCGTGGCCGCCGAGCCGCGCACGCCCCGCCGTGCCTCGACTAGCCCCGGTAGCTAGCTCATGGAGATCCCAGCTTCTCCAATCGAAGGGCAAGAAGGAAGATGGAGACCAACGCCCGGCTTCACCGGCAAATTTGGCCTCGCCGTCGCTAGACGCCGCTGCCGCGCCTCGCTGACCGCCACCGACCTGAGGGTCGATTTCCCCAAGTTGGAGCACCTAGCCGACCGGCCACGTAGCTCAGCTAATAAGCCGACATTCGTCGAGGGTCCACCCGATGAGTCGAGGGTCCGTCCGACGAGGTCGAGGGTCCGTTCGACGAGGTCGAGGGTCCGCCCGACGAGGTCGAGGGTCCGCCCGACGAGGTCGAGGACCTGGCTCCAATCGAGGGCCTGCTCTAGTCGAGGATCCGGCTCGAGGCCAGAGGGTCGAGTCTCACCGGATAACTGTTCTCGAGGGCTGCCCCTCCGTGCGAACAAAGTTCCGTCTTCAAGGGCATGCCCGTTCACCGGGCGAAGTTTTGTTCTCGAGGCTAGTCCGTTCGCCCGAGCGAGCTCCGTTCTCGAGGGGTCGCCCGGATCGCACCCTCGAGTGCATAGCGACCGAACCAACCTGACCCAGATCCAGCCCTCCAGGCCCTTCGAGGCCCAGTCGAGACCCGTCAACGTTGACCGTTGCCCTGGCCCCACCTGCCAGTGACCAGATCCGTGAGCCCCACCTGTCAGCCACTGACTGGGTCCCCGTCAGTGCTGACGTCAGCATGACGTCAGTACAACCCCGGCTGTACTATTCCTGCACGCCACGTGGCCCAACCAGGAGCTGCCACGTGTCAGCACCAGGTTAATCTGCCCTTTTTCTTTTTTAGAAAATAGAATAAACTTCGGAAATTCATAACTTCTTCATACGAACTCCGAAAAATATGAACCAAGTGTCCAAATTTTTATAAAAATGAGCTCTACGTCATAGGCTTGTGTATGAGTACATTTGGAGTTATTGAATTTTATTGCTTCTTTGTGTTGACTCTATAGGAGCCGCTAACGCGGCTATTATGTCTCGTTTCAGAGGAGGAGCAGCTTGAGGAGGACGACTACGAGTACGAGGAGGAGCTCGGTGACGACTTCGCAGGTGCCACACCCCACCCAACTTCGTAGATCCTATTACGCATGGCATAATATCTAGTTGCTAGTGCTCTGATTATGAATATCACCTGATGATAGGTTGCATGATAGCACTGCTTGATGAGCCTTTACCTTGTCGCAACCATACTCCAGCACACCTACTGATAGGCTAGACGCTTGCTTATTTACTTATGATGCCTTACTTCTACTACGCTTATATCTGTGTGATAATGATGCGTGGTGGAGAGCATGGTTATATGGTTAAGGCACGTGGTGCCACTTTACTCGGGGAGAGTGCTGTGTGCGTCTTGGGTGTGTGGTGAGGGTTGAGTCGATCGGACAGGATTCTACGACGAGCCATGTGGGCGAGTCTTGCCGGGGAATGTGTTCTAGGCATTCCCGTGTGAGGTGCTTGTGGCGGGCACATTGTGAGGTATAAGGAGATCCCGGGGGTGAGAACCTTCGTGGAGCGAAGCCCCGGGTAGGAGGTGCTGTTGTAGCACGGACTGTTGTAGTCCCAAAAGAGAAGATAATCCTGTCTGATCCCCCCTAGGACCTGATATCTCTTGAGGACCGTAACCTTGGGACTTACGTGCTCACCACTCGCTCTTGAATGGGCGGGAGACGGATGTCTGACTAGCTAGGACGGTGCCACTACTACTAGGTGGTTAGCAGATAGTGTCGGGAGGTACGGGCGTGGAGACCCACACCCTCCTTAGACAACATAGTGACCTCGGAGGCCCGGTACTATGTCTCACAGTCTCAGTGTGCCGGTGGTACCTATCCGGGATGTCCCAGTATTGAGTGGTAGGGTGGCATCGCACCGGTTAGAAAGCAGCCGGAATCAGCTTAGACGGGGCACCGCCGATGATAGTGATCTTGTGGTTACGGGAGTACACGCTCTGCAGAGTTTATGAATCTATATATATAGTCCGCGAGCCACTGGTATGGCTTTTTCCTAAGACCCACGCTTCTCGGGAGTAGTGAGAGGAGTCCTTCTATTTCTCCCCCTGGTGTTACCCTTCCGGCTGTGAGCCGCTGAGACAGGCTCCGAGAGGGAGTTGGACCTGTCGACTGAGTGCGAGAGGGTGAGATGTGTGTGATGGTGATGGAATGGGTTTGGATGTGTGGATGAGATGGATTAAAATTTGATGAATTATATTATATAATATTGGTCACTGATTGCATAAGAAACTATAGCCACATATTAGATCAATTTGATTATATCCTTTGCATCCCACCAAATACTACATAGCAAAAGCAAAGCATAGGGTGGGAGATGTGGCTAGTACAAACCATACTGAAAATTATTTGGCAGGAGAGCCCGACTACGACTATGACGATGAGGAAGAGTAGACGTCTCGTTCCTACGCTCAGGCTTCTTTTGAAGATTTATGTACTTCCGCCTTCCGCAGCTGATCCAGACGCTGCAGCTATTTTGATGATCCCGCCAGTGTGGCGATGAACTATTTATGTAATCCCTTCTAAATGTATTCTTTTGTTCGAAGTATGGATTACTGTATCAACTAACGCTGGATGATACGATGGTTTGAGCTTCAAACTATTGAATTATTCGTCATTCTGTGTATTTTCCCTTCGTGGAAAATTGAGGATGTTTCAGTAACATTGTTGACTTGAATAAATTATTGACCCCAAACATTAAATATCTTACATGTAGTGTGCATTTGTAGTGTATGGGCTATGTCAACCTAATAAGATTTTGAAGATCTGTTGACATGTCAAAACACTAATGATGCTTGATCTGAACTCTTCTTTCTTGGAGCCTGAACGAAGACCTATGTAAGTGCCATCTGGCTGCTGAAAGATATGATTCTGACTTCTGAAAGATATGTTGTGTGATACATGCTATATCTTTTGTTTTTAATAGAAGTCAACACAGGATGCGGCTTGGAGTTGAAGAATCCCCATCTACGATCTACCACACTGCTAGTGTGTATGTCCTCCTCTACTGTGGTATGTGATATGCCCATTTTCTGTGGTTGTTGTTTCAGGTACATGAAACTGTACCATTTAGAATGCATATGGTTCTTGAAATTGATCGATTAGCGCTGCAGTGAAGAACGGAATGTTTCAGAACACATTGCATTGGATCCTAACCTGAACTGAACCTTGAAACCATCTACATACTGTTTTTCCTACTCTGCAGTGAATTTGAATTGAAGCTCAAAGGAAAACATAATATATTCTTCTAGTTCTTTTATTGTTCAGAAGGAACATTTGAGCTTTATTTGTCTTTACCTTTTGCTTCTGATGCTCGCTCTTGGCTCGAGCGGCGGCTCCTTTTTGAACACCCCTAATAACACTTGGCCACTTCTGAAGTATGGTACTGCAATACTATAATGTTCCATAAAAAAAAAAGGGTGCAGCTCCCAAGATCGATCAGTGGCAGTGATTGATCCCTCTTCTGAGACCAATCACGTTGCTACCACAAGCCATGTCCTGGTTGCATTGTGTGGCTTGTGTCTATATGGAAGTCCAGGTGCAGAGAAACTGACTTGAGGAGTTATTTTTAGAGAAAAGGCTCCTCACTTCTCAGGCATCAGGTCAGACATCGCATTTCAGAATCTCCAAGCTATTAATTTTTCATTAGGTTGTGAATCATTGCATGCTTTTGCAGTTCAGTTGTAGAACAGGGGTGGTGGGAGTGGTAGTTGCTGCGCACAATGAAAAAAAATCCAAAAGATTCCATCCCGGATATGCTGAATGTGGATTGTTCGTGCGCAAACAATTATCCTTAATTTTTCTGTGGCGCTTAAGAATTTGTTAGTGCACCTGCTGTTTGGTGAGCTCCCTAAGCCGGGATCCGCATGGAGATATGTCTATGCTGAGACATTGTACCTAGAGGGCTCGTTATAAGGTTATCATGGGATGTCCTTCTTTGTTTGCGAACTCCCCTCCCTGCCCAGCCCTCCTATTTTTGTTGATACATCTTGATAACAGCAAAATATAAAGAATAAAACACCAAATGTGATGGAAGGTTATGAAAGTAAAAGAAGCATGTGTGTGTGTGTGTGTGTGGGGTGTGTGTGTACTTGTTATGTAGGCTTAGCCAAGGCTTGAGATAGGCTAGAAAGTCAATCTATATTTATGTCGTTTATACATAAAAGAAAAGGATATGATAAAACCTAAAGAGGCGTGACTAGCTCAAACGCATGATCTAGAGGGAATGGATGAGATCGAGGCTGTTATTTAATCCCAGAGCCCGATGTTATGTTTCATGTGATCATGTTTGACCTTTTGATATTGTTTGTAGATCGATGATGGCCGGCCCCGGCCTTATCATCATACATCTCCTTGTGACTTTACGCCATGTGAAACATGGTAGTAGAATCATCCATGGGGATGGGCCCGGGAAGCCGAATAGAAAATGCATATGCATGATGCTGGGTTTTTTTTAAGACATCACCGGAAGGGTGAGAGCCCCACCTGAATACTTTTCAATTGATTCTGGCGAACCGGTGCATGGAGGGTCCACAACCTTAAAGTCTTATAAAAATTACAGGATAGAGAAAACGGGAGAGAGGGATTACAACACCACCATCCACAACACTCAAAAGAGGAAGGGATTCACAACACTTAAAGGAGGAAGGAGGAGATATTACAACACCACCAAAACAACACTTAAACAAACTCAAGGATAAACCTAGACCCAAGCCGAAGGATGCCAGTCGAACGTTGATTTGCGCCTCCACCGAACAAACATACTTGCCGTTTCACCATGGCCATTGTGTCCTCCACCACTCCTCGTAGCTACGCTGATCCACTGCCGCCCTCCATCCGAGGACCACTCCATGCAGCAGGATGGGGACTAAGAGTGGCGATGAACACGCAAGCCTCAGATCATCGAACACGATGACCTCCCTTGAAAAGATGGTGACATCCTCCAACACATCCGGGCCCACGTACCACCATCCACGCCGTCCATGGGGAGGAACCCTTGGAGGGGAATGGTGGCAGCAGTGGAAACACCACCCGGCATAAGATTTTCTGGCACCATCAAAGAGAGCGCCGACGGAGCAGAGGCGCCGAAGAAGGACACTCGTCGAAGCATCGACAACAACCAACAACCAGGGCTAGTCTCACCCAAGAGGGGAGCAAAGGGTGAGGAGCAAGGTGACACACAAGGATACAGACATGTCGGGCGTGGACGAGAGCAGGCGTGCTCGAATCAATGCCTTCAAGATGGGGAGTGATGTCCACGGGCGTCACCATCGACGAGCCGAGTTGCGCTCCTCCGCGGTGGCCCTCAAGAGGGACATGACGTTGTTGACGCCGCCACCACCGGCTCCAGATAACCAGAGCTAGGTTTTAACCCGGAGGGAGCGACAAAGCTGCAGTTGGGTGAAACGGGTAAATGGCACCAGATGGCGTCATCGTCGACCGCACAGTCAGAATGTGCATGGCTTTCGCCTAAACTCCTCAACCCTTGGACTGCAGCCCATGAACTCAGAGCCAAGCGACGCATGGCAACGGCAGTAGCAGCGAGCTGCAGCACGGGAATGCAGCGACCTTGTCATCGAGGAGCGAGAAGCGGACCTGGGACGCAGCGACGAGGCGTTGCTCCACCGCGCCTCGCCGCTGGAGAGCTGCCACCTCCCGGAAGACGGCGCTCGAGGCGGGGTCGCCGGCGCGACGGCGGCGCCACACGGGTGGTCACCGCGCCCAGCGGCCTGCCGACCCACGCACCAGTGGTGCCCAGCTCGACGTACGGCATGGGCGGCGCGTGGACCCCGTTCACCGGCCCGTTGACGCTGTGCCCCTGTCTGCGCTGGGCCCGGCCGACGGGAGAAGGCCAAAGCAGCCCCGACGCGACGCTAGCTTGCCTGCCGGCCAGCCGCCGGCGTCAGCCTTCGAGCGGCGGGATCCAGCCCTGGTATCGTCGGATCCACCACCAGGTGGCGTGGATCCGAGCCGCCACCGGCCATCTCTTCCCGCCGCCAGTCACTCATGGAGGTCGGCCTCCAGGGCACCCGCCGGCCAGCACCCGCGCGCCGCCCGTCCTGGCGGTGACGGGTCCAGGTTGAAGAACGCCGGATCCAGCTTCAGGGAGCATGGATCGGGAGCTCCAGCGCGGGATTGCCGGCCACCTGACACTGGAAGAAGATGAAGCTACAGTAACAATGGTTCTTCTTCTTCTTTGTATTATGATAATCTGTTTATTATGTACGGATCAACAACCTTTTGGTCTGAAAAAATAACAAAATCTTTTGTCGTTTTGGTTGCTGCTGCGTGCAGTTACAACGGTGGACAGCGGCAAGAGAGCCTTGGAGGTTCTCAGCCTGCAGGTATGTAATTAGCTCAAGCTTAAGCTCATCACCCATCATGCATCCCTATAAATGTTAACAAATTACATGAATTAAAGCAAGGATGGTGACAACGTGCACATGATCCTGCATGCCGGAGATGAGCGGGTACGAGCTCCTGAAGCGGGTCAAGGAGTCGGCCGAGCTGCGGCAGATCCCGGTGGTGCTCATGTCGTCGGAGAACTCGCCGACGAGGATCCGTCGGTGCCTGGAGGAGGGCGCCGAGGAATTCCTCATCAAGCCGGTGAGGGCGTCGGATTTGTCGCGCCTCTGCAGCCGCCTCATCACCACCTTGCGCTAGAAAGCTCATCTTCAATTTGCCTTTATTAATTAGCTTCCTCGAGCAGCAGCCATCCAAGCTAGCAAGCTTACTACTAATCTATCCCGTGCTGTCTGACCAACCAACCAAGAGATGCATGCATGCAGATCGTCAGGATTCATTCAGTGTTACTTTTGAGATAGACCGCTGAATTTGAATTTGACCCTCCAAATTAAACTGGATGCAGGAGAGGAACAATGCAATTGTGTACATTCCGTATAATTAACTAACGACGACAGTGCAGTAGCATTTTACCGGGCCGAGGCAGTTGTCATCGCTTTAATTTTGGTCAATCTTTTTTCGTTTCGATTATAATCTGGGATTAAGAGTCAACAGAATCATGATTATATTTTTGAGATCTTGGCAAATTAAATGGTCTCCGATACTGACGGTTCTATGGTTTTACTTTATGTTTAAGATTAAGAATCTAGGTCCTGTTTCAATCACAACTCGATTATTATAATCCGGATTATACATAGGATTTGGATTATAATAATTGGAGTGTTTGTGCATGGATTATGATGATTGATTAATCATGGTTAGTTAAATTGAGAAATTATTGTCTTATATCTTTTATACAATGTGATGGCACATTGTACTTCCGGCACCACTAATAATCTTCTATGGCCTGGTCTCATCTGCATTATGAGATTACGATAATAATCAAGACTTTTGATTACAATAATTCATCATATAATCAATCATGTTTAGATCAAAATTTGATGACATATTCTAATTGTTATTATAACCAAAGGGCCGGATATCAAACAAGGCGTTATAACATGTGGTTTGACAACCTTGACACATCACTACTTTGTATGTACTAGTGACTATGTAGACTAAGATGCGCCCACATACTTTTTTTATCGAGTCTTGTTTTACATTTGTTTCCTAATCTCTCATAGAATCAATAGAAATAAACAAGGAAAAGGATTTTCAATTTGCTCCATAAAGCTACATGTTTTTTTTTTTGAAATAATGCTCCATAAGCTACATTTATTGCAAATAGTAACCCCTGTGCTGGATTATATATGTTGAAACAACCAACACGCTGCGCATGCCTAACAATTACAGAAGGTAGATACTCACATGAGTACATGCTTAACCGATTAAAGCTCATGCTAAAAAAACCCGATTAAAGCTCATGTTCATTGATATCATCAATGTGATCTTTATCGGAGGTAGTACATAGTTGCATGATGGATATTCCTAACTGACTCCTAGAGATTCCACCAATAATGTTAACGTTGTCGATAAACCTGAGTTTTGCTACCTATTGAAGCATAAATCATGACTAACAAGGCTAATGTAAACACTTGAACAACGAGTTTGATTTGTTGTAGCTTTAAATTAAATTTGCAGAAATCAACCAAATGATGCAGGTGTGGTGAATCAGTTTTTGTTTTTTTGCAACAGATTGAATAGAGGCAAGGGGAGCATTATACAACAAAACAAAAGTTCATTTTTTTTTAGAACTCCAAGGTTTTCAAATTTGTTTGCTTCTACCAAAATGAAGTCAATGTCGTTTATGGGTACTTGTCTCGTTGACATGCCACACGCTGTTGTGAGACTTACAAAGATTTCTATAAAATAAGATAAAGATAATATGGCTAGGTCGCATTAAAAGATTTTGAACTTATCGGCTCGAGGCTTATCAGCCTTGGTATATTGTTTTTTACTCATAATAAATCAGCTTTAGCTGTCTTATCAACCATAAGAAAATTATCAGTCGAACAACGTGACATGGGATTCATGTAAGATGATGTGGATATTGTGGGATTTCTTTTTGCAACAAATATAGTGGGAGATTAAAAACTTGATATGGCTATCAGATGTTGATGACAGATGTGGTGCATGCTGCTGCTGATGATTTACATGCTGTAATGTTGAGATAGAACTCGTTTTTGAGGATTAGCTTTTTACAAAGTCAAGATACATATTGATCGATATAGGTTATGGACGCAGGATATTTCGCTTCCCGTGGCGGCCCATCGATTGGGTTGGGAAGCCCAAGCAAGATGGCCCACGCACGGGCGCGGGCGTGCCCACGTCAGCACATCCGAGTCCTCGCCGCCGCCGCCATGCTTCTCCTTTCCTCCGCCCTCTTCACCACCGCACGCCTCCCACTCGCCGTCTCCGCCCGCCTCCCAAACTCTACCGCTACCACCCGCCTCCTCCTCTTCGCCGGCCTCCCTGCCTCCTCCCCACTCCGCGCCTTCTGCCCCAGGGCGCGCCCGTCCCCCGCCACCTGCGCCGCCTTCTCCTCCTCCTCCACCATGGCCGCCGCCGACAACCCCCTCCTCCTCGCCGACTTCGATTTCCCGCCCTTCGACCGCGTCGAGCCCAGCCACGTCCGCCCCGGCATCCGCGAGCTGCTCACGCGACTCGTAAGCCATTCCCCGACTTTCACCACTGGCTCACCCTCTCATCTGTTTCTGTTTGTGATTGGTTGGATGGATCCCGAGGCTCTGACAGGGGCTGCTTGATCGCAGGAGGGAGAGCTCGAGGAGCTCGAGAAGGGCGTCGAGCCCGCGTGGGGGAAGCTTGTCGAGCCGCTCGAGCGCATCACCGACAGGCTCGAGGTCATCTGGGGCATGGTCGATCACCTCAAGGCCGTCAAGGACTCCGCCGATCTCCGCGCCGCGGTGGAGGAAGTGCAGGTCCACTTGAGTTATCCCTTTTAGCTCTTCGTTTCTTCTTCACATGGATCACCGCCTGATCGATTTTCTGCTCCGTCTCACAGCCAGACAAAGTCAAGTTCCAACTAAGGCTGGGGCAGAGCAAGCCGATCTATGAAGCTTTCAAGGCCATCAGGAACTCTTCCGATTGGGACACTCTCAGTGATGCTCGCAAGCGTATAGTTGAAGGTCACCCACCTCCTCTGCATGTCACACTGAAACCTCCATCTAGTAGCCATGATAAAACATAACTGATGTCCACTTCCAGTGGACCCCATGGCCCATGGGATTCTAATAGAGTAATAATAGTTTTTCTTCTTTCCATATGCAGCTCAAATAAAGGAAGCTGTTCTCAGTGGTGTTGCACTTGAGGATGAACAAAGGGAGAAATTTAACCAAATCGAACAAGTAAGCACGGATTCTGTTGTGCCACTTGAATGACCATCCAACTAATAACTTCCAGTTTGCTTGGTTCTTCTAACCTTTACTGGTGTATGTCACTACGTGAAATAACGGACTGCTAATTTCATTTCAGGAGCTTGAAAAACTGACGCAGAAGTTCAGCGAAAATGTGCTGGATGCCACAAAGAAATTTGAGAAGTTAATTACCGATAAGAAAGAAATTCAGGGTTTACCTGCTACAGCCCTTGGTTTAGCAGCACAGACTGCTGTGTCAAAAGTATTGCACCTCGACAAAATCTCAGTTGCTGCTTCCTCTATTTCTTCTTCTATATGCTGATGACAAGCAACTTGTTAGGGCCATGAAAATGCTACAGCTGAAAATGGACCTTGGGTTATCACGTTGGATGCACCAAGCTATATCCCTGTTATGCAACATGCTCAGAACAGAGAGCTCCGGGAAGAAGTTTATCGTGCTTATCTTACCCGCGCCTCTAGCGGTGAACTTGATAACACCGATATCATCTCCCAAATTCTAAAGTTAAGGCTAGAGAAGGCTAAACTTCTTGGCTACAAGAACTATGCTGAGGTGCTTCTGCTCTTGCGTTTTCCTTGACATTAAAACAAGCACACAATTGTTGTGTTTAACTAATTGGTGATACTTGTGAAGGTAAGCATGGCTCAGAAAATGGCAACTGTTGAGCGAGTAGAAGAGCTTCTCGAGAAGCTGCGTGCTGCATCCTGGGACCATGCTGCCAAAGGTACAACCAACCAAATTACTATTCTTCTTCCTATAGTTTTTTTTTCTTCTGCACAGTCACAAGATTGTTTGCTTTCTTGCATTTCTTGTATTACAACCAACCAATCAAGTTTGTATTCAGGATTCCAGAGATATGCCTATTATTCTATCACAATCTGAATTTTGTACTTGTATTGCATTTGCGTTTTAGCCCGTGCACCAAACTTTAGGTTTTCTTTAACCTCTGAAATACCCTAACATGAATATTTCTTATCAGCAACCATTTTCTCTTTTGTAGGGAAAGTAGGCAGAACTTCTTGCTTTTCCCTGCACATATATTAACTGCTGATTTGTGTATTCAGATATGGAAGATCTAAAAGTCTTTGCCAAAGATTCTGGTTCTCCTGAAGCTAATGATTTGACTCACTGGGACCTTACCTTCTGGAGTGAACGACTGAGAGAGTCTAAATATGATATCAATGAGGTTTGTTTTCTGTTTTGCTTCATTTAAGTATCTCAATAGTTTTAGCCGCAAGCTGCTAAGTTTCTTTTATTGTTCTCAGTAGTTAGTCCCTTTTCTTTATTTATGTTCCACTGTATTCCATTTTGTCTTGGGCCCTCAGAGCATATGTATTTCAAATACTTTGATATTCATGCGATGAAGTGCCACTAAATGTTCTCTCATTAAAAGAAACACGTGATAACGACTGACCAATAAGCTTATTTGAACACCGCCATTGCAGGAAGAGCTGCGCCCTTATTTTGCACTACCCAAGGTTATGGATGGCCTCTTCGCTCTGGCACATAAGCTTTTTGGAGTTACTGTTGAACCTGCAGATGGGCTGGCTCCTGTAAGTACTGGTTCACTTTTCTTCACATGATACACATTCTGCAATTGTTGACAAGTTATTACCTTTTCAGGTCTGGCACAGTGATGTCAAATTTTATTGTGTCAAAGACTCTTTCAATAGCCCTGTTGCTTATTTTTACTTCGATCCTTATTCAAGACCATCTGAAAAGCGTGGAGGGGCTTGGATGAATGTGGTCTTTTCTCGAAGCCGTGTGCTAGCTCGCAATGGTTTGGCTGCTAGGCTTCCTGTTGCCCATATGGTGTGCAATCAGACTCCTCCAGTTGGTGAGAAGCCCAGTCTTATGACCTTCCGTGAGGTAAGTAATACATCTGTGACATTTGAAAGATATCTGGAGAAAGCAGTAGCTCTCTCATTATTATGTTACTATAAAGAAGTTGTGTAAAATGTGTTGCATGTTGCCTGTAGGTTGAAACTGTGTTCCATGAATTTGGTCACGCCCTTCAGCACATGCTTACTAAACAAGATGAAGGCTTTGTTGCTGGTATTCGTGGAGTTGAATGGGATGCTGTAGAGTTACCCTCCCAGTTCATGGAGAACTGGTGCTATCATAAGTATGGTTGGTCCATATCAGTTGTTTTTTAGCTTGAATCTCCCACTTTTTGTTTAATTGATCTCTTGTGTGTCTGTAACAGGAATACTCTTTTGAGCATTGCAAAGCATTATGAAACTGGTGAAACTCTTCCAGAGGAAATTTATACCAAGCTTGTAGCTGCAAAGAATTTCCGTGCTGGCACCTTCAGCCTGCGCCAGGTTTGTAAGCTTGTTTGATTATATTCAACCTGTTACTCTAGTAACTTTTACTGGTATGGTCATCATAATATCTGTCTTGTTATTAATTGGTTTTCTCCTTTTGGAGTCATTGCATGATTGATTCTTGGTATTTGCCCTGCCTATTGTGACCTTTGAATGTTACCTTTTTCTGCTTATGCATTTATATAAGTATAGTAATTCATGTCATTCCAACTTGCATTTCTTTTACTTCTGCAGATACGATTTGCCAGTGTAGATATGGAACTTCATACAACTTATGATCCCAATGGCTCACTGTCCATATATGATGTTGACCGAAGAGTTGCAGAACGGACACAAGTTCTTGCTCCTCTGCCGGAGGACAGATTCCTGTGCAGCTTTAGCCATATTTTTGCAGGTTTGCACCACTCTGTATATATCATATAAATTCTGTCAAGTTCATGACAGAATGACCTCTCATTTCATTTATGGGCAATTGCAGGTGGCTATGCTGCTGGATACTACAGTTACAAGGTAGGTGGTTGTTCCTTTGAATGCCTTTCTGTCCTGACTTTATATTCCTTGAGGGTATGGTAACGCTAATATCATGTCATGTCCTTGATTCAGTGGGCTGAAGTACTGTCAGCTGATGCATTCTCAGCTTTTGAAGACGCTGGTTTGGATAATGAGAAGGTATGCTTTTCACCGGAAAATAGATTAGAATTGTTTCTATGTACGATGAAGAAGGTCAACACCCATTTGACAACAGCATCAATGTAAATTATAATATTTTGAATTTCTGTTTGGTAGGCAATTGAGGAAACTGGCAGACGGTTCAGAGACACTGTTCTTGCGCTTGGAGGTGGAAAGTCTCCGCTTGAGGTAATGGCTTCTTTTAATCTCTTGGGCTGCTTTACTAGCATTGTTTCACATCAAGGCGTTCTTATTACATTTGTTAAAATAAAATTGTGGTCTGTATTTTGTAAGTATGAGTGTAGTCGCCAACTCGCCATATGATTTGGTATCCAATTTTGTTTTGGGTCCTTTGAGTTGCTGCGAGCCAAACTAACGCTCACCACTGGCTGCAGGTGTTTGTTTCATTCCGAGGACGGGAGCCTTCACCTGAACCACTCCTTAGGCACAACGGCTTGCTTCCTATTGCTGCGTAGTGCTCACCAGCATTCAAAGATTTCTTCTCTTGGGGCGTCGACCTAAAAGATTGCCGTGCCAATCAGGCTGTTATTTATGCTTAAACAGGGACCGTTTGTAGTGGTTACAAGTACAATCTTATAATGCATTTTCATGGCAGTTGATCATATATTGACTAGTAGCAAATCCACAAACAACGCCAGCCAGTTGCAGTATTTTCTGCAAAAAAAAAAAAAAAAAAAAAAAATTTTGCACATTCCTCTGCTTTGATGTAGACATTTTGGTGGTAACATTTAGTGCAAGCTAGATGGGTACCCCGTTGTGACGTTATCTAATAAGCGAATACTATTAAAGTTTTGAAAACCTATTTATGGATCGTCATCTCTATGTTTCTAAATTGAAATAAATCGCAACTAATGCAAATCTCAAACCGATAGGTTCCTGTAATGTAGTTCTAACGATGAACTTAATACATTGTAATAATAACGTGTGATAGAAGTGTACCCATATCATTTTCAAACATTTAAACTAGTTATGAAACAAAAAAAAAACATTTAAACTCAACACACAAACAAGATTACTCATATATGTACCCAAGTTTTGAGATTTTACAAGGTATAAATGGAAGAGCTATACATACATGACCTTGGTCTCAACTCTGAAATCACAAGTGGCCCCCGAGTCTGTCCAGTCTGATTCGCATCAAATCAAATCCATGTCACAAACAAAGTGCCTCGTTTCATTGCACGCTAGTTAGCAAAGCTGGAGCTCCATTTCCATGGTGAGGTAACAAGAGTCGTTTTCCAACTGCCGGAGGTGCCCGTGGAGGTCTCTAATGGCTAACATGATCTCCCGCATCCGCGGATGCGAGCGGTCGCCGGACACAAACTCGCAAGCCACGCCGTCCACCTCTAGCATGCTGCACCCGGGCACCTTGGCCACCTTCCTGTCCTCCATGTTACGGCGGACCTTGAGCACCTCCTCCCACTTGCTCCACCCGGCGTACATGTTGGACAGCTGCACGTGCACCCCGCTGTGGTCTAGCCCCAGCTCCGCCAGCCACCGCACCACCTGCTCGCCGGCCTCCACGTCGCCGTGCGCCGCACACGCGTTCAGCAGCGCTCCCAGCACGTACGAGTCGGGCCTCATCGGCATGGACCGCACGGTCTCCATGGCCTCCTCGAGCAGGCCGGCGCGGCCGAGGACGTCCACCAGGCACCCGTAGTGCTCCACGCCGGGCTCCATGCCGTGCACCGCCCCCATGCTGCGGAACACTTCCTTGGAGCGGCCGACGAGGCCACCGCGGCCGCACGCGGTGAGCACGCAGATGAAGATCACCTCGTTGGGGCGCATCCCTTCCGCCTGCATCTGCCCGAACAGCTCGATCGCCTCCCCGCAGCGGCCGTGGTCCGAGAGCCCCGAGATCATGGCCGTGTAGGCGAACACGTCCCGCTGCCCCCGTGGGGCCGCCGCGAACACCTGCCTCGCCGTGTCCAGGCTGCCGCACTTGGCGTACATGTCCACCAGTGCCGTCGCCACCACGCCGTCCATTGCTGTCGCACCGTCACCATGGGTGCCGCTGACCAGCAAGGCGTGCACCCACCTGCCCTGGTCCAGTGCCCCGAGCGCCCCGCAGGCGGCCAGCACCCCGACCATCGCCGCCCTGTTGGGGCGGACGCCCGACCTGAGCATGTCCTCGAACAGCCGCACGGCGTCGGCGAAGCTGCCCGCGGCCACGTAGGCGCTGAGCATGGCGCTCCAGGCGACGTCGTTCCTGCGGGGCATTCCGTCGAACAGGGCAGACGTGCCCGGCCCTGGCGCAGGCCGTGAGGAGCGACGCCCAGGAGCACACGTCGGCCGCGCGGGAGGCGACGGCGTCGCCGAAGAGGCGGCGGGCGGAGGGCAGGACGCCGTGGGTGGCGTAGGCGTGGATGAGGCCGTTGGCGACGTAGGCGTGGGCGTCCCAGCCGAGGAAGAGGGGACGATGGCGTGGGTGCCGAAAGGGGAGTCCGGTCCCAGAGACGAGTCGGCGGCGGATTTAAGGAGGAAGGAGAAGGTGTAGTTGTTGGGCCGGAAGCCGGGGAGGATGCGGCGGAGGCGCGGGAACAGGCGGAGGGCGCCGAGCGGGTGCGCCGGGAGCAGCGAGCGGAGTAGCTGGTTTGGAAGGAACCGGTCAGCGAGGAGGTGGGAGAAAGAGCTGAGCAGGTGCGCGTCCACCTGCCGGAGCTGAGCGGGCGCTCAGCGACGGCCGGCACAGCAGCTGCAGCGCCGCCGTCGGCCATTGCATTTCGACTGCAGCCGGCCGAAATGGCGGCAGTGGCTGCCCATCTACAGGCCCACTGCCACTGGGTAGCATCTCGCTTAGTTGGGCTTTGTATGGTCTGAGGTTGTGGTCCAGCCTGGCCCAGTCACACCAAACCATCTAGCCCAGCCAGCCTTCCAAGGCAAGCGAAGCGAGCGGTACGGACAGGAGAGACGCAACAGCCGCAGCAGGATAGTTTGGTGTGGTGGTGCGCGTCCCGTTTCCGTCGGGAGGAGGAAGAAGCCGCAGCCAGCAAGCACCAGCAGCCATCAGGATGGGTCGCGGCGGCGGGATGGGGAACCCGGTCAACGTCGGCATCGCGGTGCAGGCGGACTGGGAGAACCGCGAGTTCATCTCCAACATCTCCCTCAACGTCCGACGCCTCTTCGACTTCCTCCTCAGATTCGGTCAGCACCTCTTCCATTTTCCCCACGGGCTACTCCTCTCACGATCTGCATCTCCCACGTGGATTAGCTCGGATCTGCGGACGCTGCCTTCTCATTTCATTCGGCGCGGAGCTTAATTGTCCTTGCCGGCCGCAGATTGCATGCCATGCCATGCCGGGGAGAGGAGGGATTGCCTTTCCCTGCGCCGCCCTGCCCAAGCTTATGTCTAGCAAAGCACGTATTATCACAGAATTTGATGCCAGACAATTTAAGTGACTGGGTGCTTTATCCTGTCCTTGGGCAACAATCAATATGCCATCGACGATTGATGTCAGATAAGTTATAGTAACATTGCCTGCCTACCGTTGCAAAAACCTTGTGGACTCATTCGAAGCTGGAAATCTAATTATCACAAGCTCATTGCTATTACCAGTATCATGCTCGTTGTCAATTAGGTTCAGGTTTTGCATGAAATCGCTAAAACTTGTGGTAACTAACTACCACCAGGTCTGCCAAAGAGTTTGCCTGTTACTGAAATTTTCGGCGGACTTTATTTCCTTTCCATCTGCAATCAGGAAGTAGTCGAATCCCACAAGCTGCCAGCTGCCACAGGCTTCACCTAGGTGGGATTCAGATATCAGAACCACTTGTTGAGACAAGTGAGTGTTTAAATTGGAATGTTAATGTTTCAAGGATAAAAGCTTGCAGTAAACTTATTAACTACCTTATGGTTAAGGCTGTAAAAAAAACTCATTCCCAAGGCCCACAAGCTACTTGAGCTCAGAATGCTGTAGTCCTGATTTGAGGTTTCATAGAGCTTCAATATTGTAATGTTCAGCAGTGTGGTTAAGGCTCGATTTAGCCTTCTCTAGTGTACCCCACATATTTTCCTCTCAGATTTTCTGCAAGAGCTTTTATTCATGTGTATTGAAGGGTAATTTCTCAGTTTCTCGAGTCGAACTGGAGCTAACTTGAGCTTTTTAGTTATGTTTTATGCCATGATTTTCACCGAGAGAGTAGCACTTGGTTTCCACGAGTCACGTTTGAGCTTACTGAAGCTACGAGCTTTGGCCAAGCCGAGCTCTAGCTCTTAATCCACTTAGGCTTGCTCAAGCCTGTTCCAATCCGAGATCTAACTTATGCAGGCAGACTTGCTCAGTCTTCTGTTGTTGACGTCACTTCTGATGATTGAGCCTCCAGTGTCAATAAATGCTTTCTGCGTGTTGCTGTGGGCTAAGTAGGAACCCCCCCTAACTCTTGTACATAGTTGCATATGGTATGGGGATGCAGCAAGACCATTGGCAAACGCTTATGAACAATAGATACCTGCTCTAAACAAGGTTTCTGGTTTGAGCTAGAAAGTAGCCCAAGATGGCTTTATGTTTGAAGTTTCTCTTACTTGAGCCGCATCACTTTTATGGCAACACAATTGAATCTATGTCATATAGTTGGCGGTTGAGAATTCAATGTTAAGTATTAATTCGAGGCTGTATGGACTAGGGCGCAGACTTGTTTGTCTGGGTCTTTTTTTTAGTGCCCATTGCCGTGCATGTTTGTTTGCTGTTTAACTCATCTTTCATCTACTTTGGTGAGGTGTAGGAGAAAAGTTAAATGATCATGAACCAGTTACTAATATTCCAAGATCTATGTGCATGCAGAAGCTACGACGAAGAGCAAGCTGGCAACTTTGAACGAGAAGCTTGACATCCTAGAGCGGAAGCTGGAGGTGCTTGAAGTCCAAGTGAGCAGCGCGACGACCAACCCTTCCGTCTTCAACTAGAAAAGTCCAAGGACCGGCGTGCGTAGCTTGCAGCATCGCGGCATATGTATATGTAGGTATGAATGTTGCGTGAACGTGTGCTGCTGTGTATTCATCATCTTCCGGATGTTGGAGTGGCATGTAAAGCACCACTACCGTTGGTTGTTTGTACAATTGAAATGTTATCAAAAGTGGACGGCAAGTTGCACGTTTGAGTTTCCGTGGAGGTAATTGATAAGAGTGTTTGCTGGATATGTTGTGATGTGTTTGTCTCCGCACTCAGTCTTAGAGCCAACTTTGTGGCGCTAGCTTGTTGGCTCCTTGTACCTTTCGTATCGTATGGGATCATCTGATGAAGTTCATTCAGTGGATTGACTTGGTTTAATTTCTTGTGTGTGCTTATGAGGAATGAGATCAATCTCCTGGATCACCTAGCGAATACGTAGTAGGTGGTTTAGGCTACTCCTTCAACTTGAACCAAACATGTTTTCAGCGGTATGTCAATTCGAAATATTATTTGTCATAAATAATCATACGCGAGGTGTAAAGCAAACATACTTGTCAAGTCGTGAGTGCAGAATCGAAAAGATAAATAGAGTTTGGGTGGGAAAGAAAAGCAAGATGTGGCCCTGGTGTTGTATCCCCTTGCCACCACACAACACAACTGGTGACTGTCCCTCTGTCCGGTGCCTTGGGTTTCTCTGAATCTCCTCCTGGTCTACTGTTGCTCCCGCCTGTATTCTCTTCTCTTCTCCCCGTGGCCACACAGCTGGACGGGGACAGGGCTGCCTCCTCCTCCTCCAATTGTCCATGAGAGAGGGATGATCTAGCAAAGCATACCCTCCTGCTCGGAATTGATTCGTCCTTCTTTTGTTTCGTAAGTCTCTCGTAGCTAAGTTTTTATATTCCTTGTTAATAGGCTTCATTCATTGGAATTCTACAGTGGTTCCCTCTATCCTATCTTCACTATATTGAATTCTTCTTTTATGTGTGCATATATGCTAATCGCAAGAGGGGTTTTGTTTTTTTTTTTAAAGAGAGAGAGAATTTGGTATTCCGAGAATTGTGTATGCATATATGCGAATCGGAAGGAGGGGAAAAGGGAAAAAAAGATGAAGAAGGGGAAAAAGATTTTTTTTCAAAAAAACAAAGATGAAAAAACGGGGCATTCCGAGAATTGAACTCGGGACCTCTCGCACCCTAAGCGAGAATCATACCACTAGACCAAATGCCCTGTGTTGGTTACGTCCAAAACCCAATGAATATAATTCCATTAGAGAACAAAACAATTTTAAAAACAAAGGTTGCTGCTGCTGCTCACTGCATTCCTCCTATTCGATTTGCAGAGCACCAGACTGGACACAGAGGAGGTGAAGGAAGGATCATAGGAGACGCTATTGATGATGAACTCCCAGAACCTGCAGCTGCAGCTGCCCGTTCAGGATCTGAGCCTGAGAGGGAGATCACTCATCGGCAAGGCCACCAACAAGGCGATGATGATGATGCACCACCAGTGCCCTGCAGCTGCAGCTTCGTCGTCTTCACCAGCTGCAACTGCTAGAGGCCTGCTGCAGGTTTCCCATCCCAGGGCCAGCAGGAGGCGTCCTCGTGCTCTCGTCGCGGTCAGAGCGGCCGGCGGCAGTGACGACGCATCGTCAGGAGGTGAGTCGTCGTCAAGCGGAGGCGGGGAAGAAGACGACGATAGCGACAAGCAAAATTACAGCAGTAACAAGGAGGGCGGCGGCGGCTTGTCCCGAGACGATTTGGAGCGCCTGGTCGGCACCGATGACGACGCCAAGTTCAATGGGCTGGATCTTGCAAACCTCATCAGGAAGAAGTACGGCCGATCGTACGATGTAACATTGATAAGGAAGGTACGCTACGTGATGCATGATTCAATTTCAATTCTGCACAGTATATTCGCTCTTCTTGCATTGTGTGTGCTTCATCGGCATATATTATTCACGCCTGCCTTGCCTGGCTGCAGGAGTTCATGGGAAGGAATCTGCTGGCCATGAATGTGATGTGGAAGTACAGGGAGCAAGTGAGTAGCCTTTTTTTGTAATTTGATGCAATTCTCTCTCGGTCCATGGATAGGTCTTGCTCGTCACTCGCTCATGAACTGTGTGTATACATATGATGATCAATCAGAGATCGTTCCCTTTGAGCGAGGAGGAGTACCTTCTGCGGCTGGACGACGTGGCCAACACTCTCAAGTGCTGGGGAGCCGTGGCGCACGTGCGCAACACGCTGGAGAAGCTCAAGGAGAGGCCGCGCATCGGCAAGGCCGTCAGCATCTTCATCGACATGGACCAGACCGGAGGACGCTCCAACGAGTGGATCTACAAGTAGTAGAATGAATGTTGGTACCAGTTTGATCTCCAACAAGTCATACATGTATGTATATAAGCAGATTGAATGATTCCATACTCCGCAACTAGCTAGCCACTGTATGTCTCATCAGTAGATAAGTCGCCCCTGGAAAACGTAAATGGTTTCCTTTCATCAGCGTCACATTTCGATTCTCTCACTCGTGACATGAGTCGCTCACCATGGTGGGCCTCCTAACTTTTGGGCCGTCCGTCAAGAGAAGTCAGTCCAGTGGGCTCGCGAGTTAAACCCTTCCTCTTCCCTTCTTGCTTCTTCCCCCCCTGTTCCCTTCACCCTCGCGCCTCGCCTCTCCCACCATGGCCGCCGCCGCCGCCCTCTGCCGGAGCCCCTCCCTGCTGAGCCGCCGCCATCTCCTCGCCCGCCTCCTCTCAACGCAGACCCGGCTCTCTACCCGGCCGACGCCCACCACCCCCGCCGACCTCTCCCGCCTCAAGTCCTCCATCCGCGACGCCGCCACCACGCCGGACGCGCTCGCCACCCTCTTCATCTCGGGCCTCCCGCACCCGGCCTTCCTCGCCGACCGCCCGCTCTTCGTGCTCTCCGTGCACCGCCTCGCCTCCGCGGGCCGCCGCGACCTCGTCGCCTCCGTCCTCTCCTCCTCCCTCACCGCCCTCCCCAGCCCGCACCCGTCCGAGGGCTTCCTCCTCCGCCTCATCTCCCTCTACTCCGCCGCCGGGATGCCCGACCACTCCCTCACCGTCTTCCGCCTCGTCAGCCCGCCCTCCGACCGCGCCCTCTCCGCGCTCCTCTCCGCCTACCACGACAACCGCCTCTACGACCGCGCCGTCCGGGCCTTCAACACCCTCCCCGCCGAGCTCGGCATCAAGCCTGGACTCGTCTCCCACAACGTCCTCCTCAAGGCGCTCGTCTCCAGCGGAGACGTCGCCGCCGCGCGCACCGTGTTCGACGAAATGCCTAACACGGCTGGCATCCAGCCGGACATCGTCTCCTGCAACGAGATCCTCAAGGGCTACCTCAACGCCGGCGACGATGCCGCCTTCGATCAGCTAGTTAAGGAGATCACAGGTCCCAAGAGGCGGCTCAAGCCCAATGTCGGGACCTACAACCTCCGGATGACCGTCCTGTGCTCCAAAGGGAGGAGCTTTGAGGCTGAAGAGCTGCTGGATGCCATGGGGGCAAACGGCGTCCCGCCCAACCGCGCGAGCTTCAACACGGTCATCAAGGGGCTCTGCAACGAGGGGGAGGTGGGTGCTGCCATGGCTCTCTTCAAGAGGATGCCGGAGGTGCCCAGGCAGAACGGCAAAGGGGTCTCCCCCAACTTTGAGACCTACATTATGCTGCTCGAGGCCCTTGTCAACAAGAATTTGTTTGATCCTGCCCTCGAGGTCTGCAAGGAGTGCCTGCGCAACAAGTGGGCGCCGATGTTCCAAGCTGTCAAAGGTTTGGTTCAGGGTTTGCTCAAGAGCAGGAAGGCCAAGCACGCAAAGGAGCTTCTCATGGCCATGAGAAAAGTTGTCAAGGGTGACGCCAAACATGAGTGGAACAAGGTTGAGGCTCAGTTCCCGATGTTGCTTGCTGACAAGAAAGCCTAACCACCAAATGCAATAGCTGAACCTGGCCCGAGGATCACGATTTTACAGCGGACTTCTGTTATTGCTCGAAATGGTTTGTTTTAGATGAGATTTGCATTTTACATTAATGGGATGGGTGACTGTCGATGGTTTACCATTCAGTCATGTCATGTATGCTGAGTTATATGACACAATACTTCTCATCAAGGCATGCAGATCCATGTTTTTTTTTTTGCAATTCATTTTATATTCTAAGTTCCATGAACTCAGAATGCATGCCAGATATAATATCTCTGCTAGTCACATGTTATCAAGATGAGGGCAAGGAGCAACTATTTCCTTGACATTTTGCAAAGAGAAATGATCCTTCCTGTTGTATGTGTAACCCGATGTTGTTGTGTGGTTACATTTCACAACATAGATCTGCTGGCATTTTGTTTTGTGCAATGTCGTTCCAAGTTGTAGGCATATCAATTTTCATCATTTTAAGATGCCAGCCCGGAAACCTGGCTGTCTCATTTTGAGAATGAAAACACTCATTTCGGGTTGGACTCCCCTGGGTGTGTTTTCGGTGGATATTCATGTTTAGCGATGCTATGTTAGGTTGTTACAGTTGGTTTCCCTTGTTTCCGATGTGATGTACTTCCAGTTTTGAAGTGCTATATACTATGTGATTTGATGTAACTTGTTTCACATCACTTAGCTGTGATGGTGTATTATGTTACCCTGATGAGCTGAATGAACTGGCTGCAGCCTATTCGGTTAGTGTTTGTGTCAGCTGTGTGAACTTGTCAAACATTTGTGCTGCAAAAATAGCTTCAGGCCACGCTGTTGCTCAGGATAGCTTGTGCTGGATATTCATGCTGTTTATTTCGATGTTTCTAACATCGCTTCTTGATTTCTAATAACTTGTAAATGAGCACTCGTGTTAAGTCGAAGAGTTTAAATACTTGCAGACACTACTAAACGTCCATGGAAAAGTGGAAATGAGAAGATACCTACATTCTCAAAAAAAAAAAAAAAGCACGGCCCATTTTTGCAAAATAGTGGTTGGGCATCCTAATCCTAATATTATCAGGAGCATCACACAGCCCAGTCCAGTCCAGCGACAGTGACGTTAGTTCGTGCTGTCCTCCAGGGCGTCGGCGTTGGCGTCGGCGGTGGCGCCGTTCCGGCGAGCCCCCTCCCCTCCGAGCCCTACTCCTCCTCCTAGGTAGCGCTGCCTGCCCTGCCTCCCTCCCACCCTCACTGGCGCCTCACCATGACCCATGTCGACCGTCCCTCCTCCACCCCCCACCGCTGCTAGGAGCCCCCTCGCCAGGGTGCGCCTCGACGACTTGGCCCCGTTCGACGGCGCCTCCACCTCGGCCTACGCACGCGCCGTCGACGCCGTCGCCACTTCCCTCACGCGCCACGGCGCCGCCGCCGTCGACCTCCCTGCTGCGGACGCCGCTGTCGTCCGCTGCGCCCTCGAGTCCGCGCGCGCCTTCTTCCGCGCCCGCCCCGGCCTCTATGTCTACCGCGCCGGGAGGTACGCGCAGCCAATCTCATCAATACGATTCTGCTCATTCTGTTCTGTCACCTCAATTCACTGGATGGAGGGGGGGAGGGCTGCTGCTGCCAGCGCTTTCCCGTTGCACCTATTGCTTTCGATTTTACTATAACATTCTAGCAGCAACATCAGCAGCAGGACTTGTAGATGCTGCAATAAGTAGTATTACACTGCCCAATGTGGGAAAGCTCATACGGTACAGTACCTTTAAATTCAACTTGAATGGAGTTAGTGTGCTGGTAGCACACTGAGATGTGAGATGTCTGTTGGAACTGTACTATACTATATATTACTGCTAGAAGCATCATGCTGGTGAATCATCCGTGAAGCATTTCAGCAATGTCACTAATCTGAATTCTGAAATGTGTTCACAAGTAGTTTTGTGTGCTTCATATCCAACTAGCTTCCTGTATATAATTACACAAGGCATCCCAGTTGTACCCAACTATTGCTTACTGCATAGTACCATCTGTGCACTTGTTATGTGATACTATATCTTTCAACAAAATCTCAGTTTTATGTGCAACATAGTATTTTTCCCAAACAAAATATGTTCACTCACTTTATGCCCTTATCAATGCCATATTCATCATTTTTTGGTTTACATTTATCCTGTCTGCAATACCTTTGCTTTAATCTACTCTATAACAGGGCTCTAGGTGATGGAGAGTTGTCACCTGCTTGCACGGCTGATGCTTTCAGATGTTTGGGTAAGGCAGCCCGTGCTGCTCTCTGTGCAATAGCACGGAACCTTCGCTTACGTTCGGAGTAATGTACTACTTGCCCTTTCTTTTTAGTTTAGGCATTACGGCGTACCCAGTGCCATAGGCTCCCGCACTGCGGGGTCTGGGGAAGGGAAAATAGCCAGCAGCCATCCCTGTACAAATATGCAGAGGCTGGGGTCCAGGGTTCAAGCCCCAGCCTCTGCACATTTGTATAGGGATGGCTGCTGGTTATTTTCCCTTCCCCAGACCCCGCAGTGCGGGAGCCTACGGCACTGGGTACGCCCTAATGCCTTCTTGTTCACATTTCTTTTTTCTTCCAGCTAATCGTTTTTCTTTGTTTTCAGTGCTTTCAGCCATTTGCTTGATGACAACCCTTTGCCCCTTGATGAGGTTTCAGCTTCAGAACTGATGGTGTCACATTCTCATGGGCACCCCCAAAGAAGCCAGGCACCTATGGTGGGCCTCAGGTCATCAATGGCTGAAGTTGATAGAGGTTTTGTTACACTGGTTGCTTCTGACCATCCAGGAATTGAGGTGTGATGTTGCTCATCATGTAACTCCTTTATAATTTTTATCCCGAATGGCACAAATAGCAAATTTTGTGTCTGGTTCTATTATTACTTTTGGTGAAATGCACAACTGTGCTGTATCAGGAGCACAAATAACAAGTGTTTTCTCCCTGGTTTATATTTGACTGACTTCATCATTATGCCTTGTCACTAGTGCATTTTCATCTTATAATTCCTACTGTTTATCTTCTTTTGCAGGTTTGCAACCCAAATGGTCATTGGTACCCAGCAGATGTGGGCTTAAGCCCTGATGTCCTATTGCTTTTGACTGGTAGAGCCTTGAGTCATGTTACTGCTGGTCTACAGCTAAATTCTCAGTACAGGATCATTAATAATGAAAACAGGTGAGAGTTGTGGGCTGCTAGAAGGATTAAAGTTTTCCGCTGGCATATCGTTTATTTTCTTTCTCCGTTATCTTCCAGGGCATCACTCATGTTTAGGTTGATGCCTCGTGCCAATGCTATATTGGACTGCTCTCCAATTTCAGCTGCTGGGCATTGCATACCACAGATCCACCGGCCCATATCTGCAAGCCAGTTTATGGATGATTTGCATGCTGAAGAGAATGTTTACCATCACTTGGAAGCACCACCTGTGAGTATACATCCAAAGTTGCATAAATTTCATCACATGCATGTGGTCTTATTGTACATTCAGTTACAGCGATGCATGAGATGATCAGAGCCAGTAAACCTCTTGACTGTCTTTAATAAGAGTAGTAAAGTGCTTTATTGAGAACTAGATAGGTGCTGTGTATTTTAGAGCTTATTTCATCAGAAGCCTTAAAACTCTGAAGTTGCTTATACTCTGCCAACTTGGGATGCAGGAATCACAGGGAAACTTTGTTAATGAACCATCGCTCAGAAGTGTGCTGTCAGACCCTTTGTCGTAAGCTCTTCCTTGTTGAATGTAACACATCATCCCAAGATCAATGCCGTGCATATTGTTTCCGCTTTTCTGAATGGATACTTCTATGTCTGTTGTTCTATGTTTCTTATCTCTGTTGTTCTATGTTTCTTATCTTAATATTACAAGTACAGAAGAGCCACTTTTAGACATGCTGGATCAAAAGAAAGTTGCTGAAAGCATACAGCTGCAAAATTCAGATCATGACGCATCATTTAATGACTTAGCTTACATATGATGAATATAGACACATAGTGATGAAATATTTTTTTTTTCAGTGGGGCTTTTCTTGAAGATGCTATTGTTCTCTCATGTGGGCACTCGTTTGGTGGCCTCATGCTGAAGAAAGTTCTTGAAATGGTATATTCTGAGACTTTGTGTTCAGTTTTTTTTTTACCATTTCTCAAAAATTGGTTTGTTTGTAAATCTCTGACATCAAGCATAAATTTGTATGCTTTGCTTGAGGTATTGTTCTTTTAGATATGATCGAAATCAATTGTTACCCTGAATCTTCGATTTGTCTGCTGTATCCGCAACTTAGTAGTTAGTATGTCAAACCCTTATAAGCAAAATTTCTCTGGTCTGTAATACAGTACAGCTTAGACAGTCATTGCGATCAGAAGCCACAATTTGTCATAAGAAATTGATAATGATTTAATAATCTTTGAAGTATTTTTGGTAAGAGCTAACATGCAACTGAGACAGTACACCATTTTTATCTAATCAGGCAAGGTGCAGCATTTGCAACGGAGAAGTTGATGAGGCCTCCTTATTTCCTAACCTTGGTATGCCTGCATGCTTATTTTGTAACATGAAGGTGGTATCAGACATATTCTGTTTGCTCACTTACGGTTGTCAGTATTGAATGTTATGCAGCTCTAAGAGCGGTAGCCACAGTGGTGAAGATGGAAGATGATAGGAGGCTCTTTCATAATGCGGCCCTTAGAAAGCGCAGGAAAGAAGTGACTGAGCATATGGACTCCCAAAGGCGAAACGGAAGTAGCAAGGTGCCTAATTCTTGGAGCATGCCTCCCTCATATATAAGTAGCAAAGTGTATGATTTTGAGATTTTTCTTTTCTTTTGAGCATCTAACAGGACAGTATTGAGCTGGGATTAGATGCTGAAAGCCCTAGAGCATTCAAGGGGGTGCAGTACCCGTTTGTGGCGGGTGAGAGAGTCATGATCACGGTACATGGAAATGCATTCTTTGGCGACAGTTACTACAAGAAATAGGGGTTAATGGAGAACAATTTTCTGAGAGGTGGGACTCTCTTGCTCTTTTCTGTGTGTGCAGGGAAACAAAAGGACGCCTGATAAATTCGTTGGGAAGGAGGCAGTGGTGACATCACAGTGCCTGAATGGCTGGTAAGCGTGCGTTGCTGGCTCACTTGTTCAGTGTTGGGATTTTTTCTGTTTGGGTTAGAAGTTTTGCTTAGTGGCAGAAGCCGTCCGGGGACTGCAGGTACCTTGTAAAGGCAGTTGATAGTGGAGAAAGCATACGGTTGCAGTACAGATCGCTGAGGAAAGTGGGGGAGCTACAGGTGCAAGCCCTCCTGCAGAGTAGACGATGAAGGAGCCGGGCCGGCAGTTGATTTTTGCAGCAGCGTTGCTTGTGCATACATGGGGTTTCCCTTGGCTCGTTCTGTCTTGTCTAGCACGTTAGGGGAGTGATATTCGCTTATGTCCTGTGCGATGGAAAGAAAAAGGATGAAGAGTTATCTTGTACAAATTTTCCATTGAAATTTGGCAACCAATTCAGTCACAAACTATGACCCGACAGCAGTACATTGTGGTTGTTGTGTGGTGTTTTATGGCTATGTCTGTGCTTGTTCCAGAGGGACGCTTCCTGTTATGCGGTCTTCTGGATAGGTTTGTTGGTTCTGTTAGCTCAAGTGGAGTAGTTGATCCTTGGGCGTGAGGCTTTCCGTTAAACTCAACGCTGTAACGCTCTTCTGCCTTGGCGCCGCCGTACCTGGGCACGCCAAGATGCAGGTGCAGTGCTTGGCCGCAGATTGTGGGTCTCTTAAGATCAACTGTACATGTTCATGCATGATTGTGGCTCTAGGATGATTGTGAAAATTAGTTTATATTTTTCACTCTGATCCACACTGTAATGTAACACGTGGATTGAGATAAAAACAAGTCGATATATACGCCGTGCAGTTTTGACCACAGCAAGAGAACTCCGACTTCTTCACTTCAATTCAGACACCGTCTGTCTCTCCCTGACACACACACACACACACACACATGGCGCTGATGAGCCTTGTGCACTCCTACTTCTCCACGCCCACCGCGCCGCCGCGTCCCCGAAGATGTATCCTGCCGTTTCGCGCCGCCGCCTCCCCTGCGGCGCTGGGCCGCCGGCGACGGCCGCAGAACGTGGCCGGCGACTTCTTCGTCGGTGAGCACTGATCGAGCAGACAGCTTCTTTCTTTTCCTCCAACAACAAGAGTTTTGCGCCTTTGCCTGACTCCGACTGACGCGCGGTGTTTGCCTTCCACCCCCATCGGCCTCGGCCTCGCGCGCATGCAGACCAGCGCTGCATCGACTGCCAGACCTGCCGATGGATGGCGCCGGTACGTACGCAGGCAGCTTTCTCCCATCCAATCGCTCGTTTGGCTAACAATCATTCAATTCGCGGCATCATGTATGCAGGAGGTGTTCAAGAGGGTGGATGGCAAGGCCGCCGTAGCGGCGCAGCCCAGCTCCGAGGAGGAGAGGACCAAGGCCCTGCAGGTGTGTCTGTCTCACTGTCTCTGTGCGTGTCTCTGCTCCCCCAATATATCCTAGGCCTTGTTTAGTTCCCCAATTTGGGGCTGCCAAAATTCACTGTTGGGCACTGTAGCTCACAACGCCACCATCTTTCACAAAGTTAAAATGTTTGTGTGATTTCCAGGCGCTGCTCTCCTGTCCAACATCCTCAATTCACACTGAAAAACCTCCGAAAGACATCCTTCAAGTGCAAAACATGTTCCCTCTGCCAATCGACGACAAACTACTCCCGGTATGCATGTTTTCACCGTTTTCTTTTTCTTATGGCCTCTCTCAGTCCGTCTATATATACAGCTATGGTGGAAAAAAATCTTCTTTTTGTCTATATATATGTATGATCTAATAAGATGTAGTTACAGTACAACTATCTGCCAATATTTATGAAATCTTCAGTCTGGTATACTATGCAATCACAACACCAGTATTTAATGTTCAGGGCGTTTATATCTGTGGTTACAATTCTGAAGACTCATATGGGGCAACATCATACCTGGTAATTCATCCACAAGGAAACATACTGATTGACAGGTACTAGATGGGTCTCCAGCCAGTAGCTAGGAATCCAAATCAAATAGTTTCACAATGTAAGGTTGATGCTACTATATCCATCGGTAAAAAAGTATAATTCCATAATATATAACTCTTTCTATTTGAAATAATATGTTTTTTTGTACAAATTGGTAATCAAAGGTTCACCTTGTATACCGTGCCATTGCCTACAAGGCCGATGTTTGATGATCTGATGTTTTTGTACAAATTGGTAATCAAAGAAGAAAGTTGCACGAGACTTTTATTACACAAAAAGGGCTCATTCCTGGCAGAGTTCACCAGAGTTTTATGCTTTTGATTTCCCTTTGATGATTATGTACTTCAGAAGCAGAATTCCGTGACATAGTCATACAGATGCTTTACTTTATATCTTGTATTTTCTTTTAGCCCAAGGTATACTCCAAAGCTGGCCAGCAATATTGAAAAGCTTGGTGGAGCGCGCTACATGTTTTTGACCCACATGTATGTTTGGACCTCAACCATATGCAATTGTGTTGTTTCTTCATGTAGTTGTCATCTTCTATTGGAAACTCAAGGGATCTCACTAATTACCACTGTACAGGGATGATGTGGCGGATCACAAGAAGTGGGCTGAGCAGCTAAAATGTGAAAGAATAATTCATTCAGGAGATGTAAGAACTGCATCTCTCGCTATATTTGACATGATAGAATGGCAAAATTCCTGTTGCAAGCCCCATGTATGTTATTCGTATCCATTTGGAACTCTGCTCTCATATATTGATTCGCAAGGCCTCATCCTGAAGAGTGACAAAAGCACACGCTGCCTACGTATTATGCTTCTACTTCAATACATCTGCTTACATGATAACAGTTTGGGCACTATTAAACCATTCGATATGCATATATCTTATTGAAGAACTGATTAGTGGTCTAGATAATGTATAGTGCTTCAAATGGAGGAAATTTCCAAAAGAATAAAGTTATAACATTGGAATAGTTAGCAAGCATTCATTGCATTGATAATGTAGGTTCCATTTATTCCTGCCTCCCAGTGAACTCTGCTCTTCAAACATGTCCTGATGGTCTTTACCGAGTAAACATTCTGATGCAGGTGGAGGAGGCTACAGCAGATGTTGAGCGGAAACTTGAAGGAAATGGGCCATGGAACATAGGAACAGATTTTGAACTTATCCATACGCCAGGCCATACCCCAGTAAGAAATTCAACTTAATAGACTTGAACCCAAATGCAATCAGTAACAATCCATTTTTAGCAACACAGATTTAGCCCCTTGCTCATTACCTCCATTGTATTTAGTTTGATAATCAATTCAAACATTTTTCTAGGGCTCGGTCTGCTTGTATTACAAACCGCTAAAGGTGCTGTTCGCTGGAGACCATGTTGCAAAGTCAGAAGAATCAGACGACCTGAATCTCTTTCTGATGTACAGCAAGCAGTCAGGTAGAAGAGTTGATCCCTTCCTGCAAGTTTTCATATCTAACCAGTGATACCGATGAATTTATTATACCATTAGCTTGGAGATCTGATTATTATGTCCGTCTGCTGTACACCGAACTTGCAGTTAGCCTTCAGATGGAAAGCATCAGGAAACTATTGGAGGTAGAGTTTGAGTGGCTTTTACCTGGTATGCACTCCTTCAAATATAAATATCCCTGAAATGTAATATAAATTAGCAAATTCAATTGGATTTTAATCAATTTCTACTTCATATTACCTTTATGTATTTTATGTTTTTATCCATTTGTTTTTTTTTATTAAATTGTGTACTGGAATTGACTTGTTCACAGGGCATGGTTATCGCATCAAGTACAAAGATGTGCAGGCCAAGAATGCAGCCATGGAGTCCCTCCTAGCTAACTACACAAGCTAGGAGCCTAGGAGCAACTTACTTTAGTCAGTGCTCAAAAAAGGATTACAGACCAGGAGGCTGAGAATGTTGATGCTATGCTTGCAGAGAATAGTGTGCATGATGCTCACCTCTTCAATGTGTATTTGTTACCAGAGAATGCAATGCGTTCGTATGCCTATAAATTATAATACAACTGCAGACTGTTTCAGCGGCACACCAAGCAAATGAATCAAGCATACGTGACTCGGTCCACTGAATGTTTCTCAGCTTTTTCCAGAAATTCGTTATAAGATGATATATTCGACAAATACAGCACAGTTGGAAGCCCCCTATTTCACATCACCTCATCAGTACATGACATCTCTGTGTGTGTGTGTTGATGGAAAAGAGGAAAAAGGCCTCAAAAAGCATAAGTCCCCAAAGTCTCAATGTTCACTTCGTAGTGTTACATAAGGTGCAAAACTGAACAACATTGGTACAAAACTGAACAGCATGGTACAAAACTGCACACCATTGGCCACATAAATCCTCTAAGAAATCAATGCTTCCAAGTATTCATCGACATATGCAAGGCATGGCCAATGATCAGTCCTTATCCTGACCAATGTTGAGGCACGGCCTACCTCCATCAGAAACAGGAGGTGATACCTGGGTGGTAGGAATATCATGATCCGCATGATTCCCATATCTCTCTTGCTTCCATGGCTATACATCTCAGCACCAACCCCAATCTCGTCGTCATCTATGAGCTGAAGCTGGAGATTGTTGTCCGGTGAGTACGGAACCAGTGCATCAGCACCTACACTGGCATCTGGGACATTTTCTTCCCACATGACATTCTTAATGACTCCGTTTCCTCTCAGAATGGTTACAAGTGAACCTCCAGAAACACTGATAACAAAGGAAGCCAGATATCTTTCAACAGCTCCAATCAAAACCTTTGGAGTTACCTCCAAAAGTTTAACAGACCGAGTTCCGTTAATGGCAGCTGACCCTTTCCCTCCACTCAAAGGGAAAGTTTCCCGACCTGTGTTAGTAGAGCTATCACAGGCCTCCCATAAAGCATGAAACAGATCCTGATAGTACATAGCCACACCCTCTCTTGGAGTATCAGGTGGTACGCTGGCCTTTAGAAACATGTCCTCAATGCCAACGGTAATGGGTTTAAGGGACCCTGATAAAACTTGGCATTTCTCAGTGTTTGCTTCAACTGAAACATCAATAAGTCCAGGTGAAGGCTCTTGAGGTTCCAGTTCTATCGTCACTGAAGCACAGTAACTGGATTCTTCCCTGTTCTGATTATCTATGGGGACGATGTCCATACCAGAACCTGGAGGTTCCCCTAGGATGAAAGGAATATGGCATGATGGAATTTTCCCAAAATGTGCAGTTGATGAAAATGTAATCGTCACTGCATAAAAGGCAGGCAGCTCATCAGCCCCATCAGAACCTGAAACTGGCAAATCTAACCCCCACGCAGCGTTAAATGGCTCTGAGTCAAATCTAAAAGTACACTCTATTCGTATCTTGAAACCAGATGAGTGTAGGTAGTCTGGAATGCACGCGAAATACCTTCTGAGAATCTGCAATGTCGCAGCGCCTTTAGAGTCCATCACACGTAAGGTTTCTTGTCTATAGCCAATTCTTTCAATTGTAGGTCCTATTGGATTTTCTTGCTCTGACGGAGCAGAGCTGACATCCTGTATACTTAGAATGGAACCAGATGGTCTGCTCTGGACACTGAAATTAGGCAACATGAGGGCCCACGATTGCTTCACAATTAGAGGCACAACCCTTTCAAGATGAATGTAAGACGCCAGATCAGGCATGCTCTTAAGATCTTGAGGAGCACACGGTGATGGGATGTCATACAAGGAACCAGGATGAGAAGTTGTGACACCTGAAGGTTGTTCTCCAATTCCCATGATATGCCTCAGTTTCTTCCCAGGAACACAAGATAACATCCGCAAGCAAATCCTGGATGGATCATTTAAAGTGATGAGAAGACAATCCAATAACAGATAACACAGATCAGGTGATAACTTAAACTCTACCTGGCATGGTCCCGGACCTCCAGATCTGGGAAGGACTCAATAGTGAGCACAAGAAGGTGTGAAAGGGGAAGGAAGATATGAGAGCTGTGATGATGCTTCAACATGACACGACAAATGCCCACAACTTTGCTTCCCTGAGACCATGACTTCAGCTCTGTGTCTGGTCCATGCTTCTTGGTGAGAGAAACCATCTGCTTGGTGAGCAATTCTATTAGGCGGTGCTGAGGCACCGTCTCATCCTTTGCAATCTTCTCAAAAATAGGGTAGTACGACGCAAGCTGGTAGCCTGGCTCAAGCCTCGGAAGCAGACACTCATCAAATGTCCGGAGCAATCGCTCCCCAGCCCACTGATGTGAGTTGCATGCTAGCAGACGGTTGGTGAAATCAGCAATCACTGGGACTAAACCCTGATGCTCTGATGCCATATCAACCAAGATAGCCTGCATACATAGTGACAACAGAAAGACTTGCTAAGTTGGTCTGAGCCATAATTGAACTTGTTTGTTGTCTTGCATGTCTGATGGACGTGCCTATTGTTATCTATCTCAACAAATTTCTACCTGTAAATGGTGGAAGATAGTAGAATTCAGGAGGTCACCAGCCCCGAAGCAGCGTGTGCCGTCAGTGCTGTGAGGAGCAGCACCGACCAAGACACTGTGCAGTGCTCGGAATGCCACACCCGTTTCAGTACTCCATGCTGGGAGCCACCTGAAGGCGGAGACGCAAACCAAGCCATCGTCAAGTAGCCGAGTCGCTTGGTCACTCGCTCTGCCCGCTGTTGCAACCTTCTCCCCATCAACACCAGCAGCAACATAAGCTAGACAATCCAGTTTCTTGGCCTTGAGCGCGAGGGGATCGAACACGGCAGGGTAAAACCATGGGGCGAGACCAGGCACCAGATTTCTGAACCTGTCAGAGCCGAGTAGCCAATGCAAAGCCAGCAATCGCACTGCGAGTGGACGGTGCACCTCACGGGCTGCCAAAGCCAGGCGGTGTGCCATTGTGCGCTCATCCTCAGCCCCAAAGGCATCCGGGAACTGGACGAAGAGCGTGAGCAGCGAGTGTAGCAGCATGGGGCTGGACGAATGCACCATCCCCCCCGAACTGCACCTTGATGTGCGCTGCAATTGCTGGCGCCCACTGGAGCACAGCCGACGCGATCTCGGCGAGGATGGCCATCATCTCCATGGCCGCTGCTGGCGTGAGCACCTGCGGCCGGTCCATGAGCAGAGCGAGCACCTTCCTTATGTCCCTGACATTGACATCCGAGGGTGGCGCCATGGACGCGCCAGGGGCGGGGGGAGGCGAGAGCAGGTGAGCGGGCACGGCGAAGGGGGTGGGCGGGCCTGCTACCGCCAGGATGGAGGCGCTGGAGGCGAGCTTCCCGAGGCGCACGGCGTGGCGCGCGGCGGAGGCGAGCAGGAGGAGGTAGGACTGCGCGGCCGGGGAGCGCTCCGCGGCGGCGAGCGCGTAGAGGTGCCCGAGGGCCTCGGCGAGGAGACCCGGCAGCGCGTCGTCGAGGGCGCGCAGGGCGTCGCAGGCGAGCGCGCGCGCGGCGCGGTCGGGCGCGTGGTTGGGGCGGTTGGCGGCGGCGAGGAGCGCGTCGACGAGGGCGGCCAGGTGCGGGACCTCGTGGTCCCTGGAGACGGGCGCGGAGAGGGCGGAGGCGAAGGCGGAGACGACGGTGACGAGGAGGTGGTCGCGGAGCGGGTGGTCCGGCGGGACGGAGAGGAGGGAGGCGAGGAGCGCGGGGAGGCTGCTCGGGGAGGGCGGCAGCAGGTGGTCGTCTATGAGGGAGTGGAGGAGGGGCTTGAGGTGGGAGGGGAGGTCGCGGCGGAGCAGCGAGGAGACAGCGAGGTCCAGGAGCGGGAGGTGGAGCCATCGGTCGCGGCGAGAGGGGTTGGAGGAGGAAGCGAAGTCGTCGAGGAGCTTCTCCCACTCCTGCAGCGAGAGCAAGGCGGTGGGCGGCTGCTGCCGGTCCATCGCCGGCGACGGACACGGGAGATTGTGATGCGGCGGAATATGGGGAACGGAATGCCCGAAGCCGAAGGGGGAGGAGTTGGCTGGTGGTGGCAAGTGGGCCAACCCAGCCCGCTGGGTTGTTGTTAATCGGGCCTCTCTTTTCCATGGGCTCAGTTCTATGTTACTGGTACTAAATTAGGCCCATAATGAAAGAAAATGCCCAATTAGCCAACACCTTTTCTGGTGACTGTACTGATGGTCATCGGAGTTTGGCGGTGATTGTTGGGCGTTTTGAACACGAAGGTGTTTTATGCGGATGGTTTAGTGTTGATAAAAGTTTTCTTTGATGCTTTCCTCTGTGTTGGTATTCGAATCCATCGTGAGCTTATCTGCGCTGGATGTGTCCAAGGTGTCTGCAATATCGCAGCACTTGCTACCGCTGATATCGCTGGAGCCTGAGGGGTTATTTCGTCCCTCCGAAATGGTTCAGATGACCGAACTCCGTTCTCATTCCCTCGGAACACACACCGCTAGAGTAATTATGGAAGACCTATCTATAGATAACTGGTTGCCCTATTTGCTTACTTCTGTGCCAACTCACTCGAAAAAGCACCTTCTTTATTGTCTTCTTTCTATAAGCAATTAGATAAGATTGACACGAGAAGGCAGAAAATCAAGCAATCCACAAGACAAGGGAGTTCACTATTATAGTTGATCCTTGCCTGCTTCCTTCACGGTAATGGTCCACCTAGGATAGGATAGGAGTGAATATAGTCAATTACACATACGTGAAAACACCCGATTGTGAGGTCTATTCTGCACCTACTCATGTTTTTGAGCCGGTGTTCTTTAGTTTCCCTCGTGGAATTGCTGTGTTGCCGGTGAGGCGATCGGCGACTGTGCCCGGTGAATAGGAGGACTGCCTAGGGCGTTCAGCGGGAAAATAACATGCTTCTGGTGTGCTACTGATGGGCTTTGAAGATCTTTTTGTTGATTCGAGTTCTGGCCATGAGTTTCATCCTTGCTTTCTCTTCATTGCGGGAAATGGAGAAGGCTTGGCCTACGGCAATGACGGTCGGTGGCGACGAGGATCGTTGGGTGCTCTTGATGCAGACTTCTGTGTAATTTTTCTTTCGTCATGAGTGCCATGTTTAAGGGGATGGATGTAACAGTTATGTGCTAATGAAATCCAACCCTTTTTCTTAAAAAAAAAAACAATACCGGCCATGTGTTGGAGAACCCTTTTTCTTTAAAAAAAATCCTTAGATAAGATGCATTTGTTTCGCCAGAATCCGATAAAAGACGATGATCACAAGACAATGAAGGGATGTCTTCAGACGGTTCCTCATTGGTACTCGGCCGCTGCTGCCTACTTTAATTTTGTGAAAACGCGCGCACGCCGGAGGGAGTAGCATCCTAGCTATTTTGGTGGGAGCTGGGAGGAGAGGAATTAAGCCAAATGGACGGACGACGTGGCGCTCAACACAATGCGGAGGAGACGGAGAAAATTTGCGGCGGCCAGCCGGCCGACCGGTCCGCCTAGCTATCTTCCCCGGCCGGTCGACGACGACGAGCAACGCGCCGCGCCCGCCATTAATTTGTTGTATACGACGTCGTCCCCATGGCGAAAAACTCGGAAGAGGAGGTGAACGAGCACCCGATCGAGGAGGTCCGGAACACGGTGCCCATCACCGACGACCCATCGGAGCCGTGCCTGACGTTCCGGACATGGGTGCTGGGGATGTCGTCCTGCGTGCTGCTGGCCTTCGTCAACGAGTTCTTCAACTACAGGTCCTCCCAGCTGAGCATCGGCACGGTGCTGGTGCAGATCGCGTCGCTGCCCATCGGCCGCCTCATGGCGTCCACGCTGCCGGAGCGCCCCGTCCGCGTCGGCCGGTCGTGCTCCTTCTCCCTGAACCCGGGCCCCTTCAGCCTCAAGGAGCACTGCCTCATCACCATCTTCGCCGGCGCGGGGTGCTCCGGCGTGTACGCCCTCAACATCATCGCCATCGTCAAGGTGTTCTACCGGCGGCAGATCAACCCGTACGCCGCCATGCTGCTGGCGCAGACCACCCAGCTGCTCGGCTACGGATGGGCCGGCCTCTTCCGCAAGTTCCTCGTGGATTCCGCATACATGTGGTGGCCCATGAACCTGGTCCAGGTCACGCTCTTCAGGTCAGCATTTTCAGCGTGGCTCTGAACATGAATTTGAAAATGGAATTTGAACTCGTGGGAAATGCATGGACATGTTAGATATAATCTGCTGCTCCTTCACGTTTTTCCTCCACCAATCGAGAGGCAGGAAGGACAGCTTCCATGCTTTGGTACTGTAGGAGCATGGGCAAGGACACGGGAGGTCAGATCGAGGCCCTCCATGTCTTGGTCCTGTAGCAGCATGGCGTTGGCCTTTTATGTACCTGGTAGTGGGTGGAGGTTGTATATATGCGTATGCAAAGCAAATAGAAAAGGCAGTTCTTTGGCCACCAATCTTTAGGGACTCGGTTTCGGCCAACGCTGAAACAACGGAGCAGAGTGTGTGTGTTCAGATAGCTCAGCTCGTCTTCTTCCTTGGTTCAGGGGGGGAGCTCGAGGATGGGGTCGAGCAGGTGTTGCTCATCCGAAATCTGGTTAGCGGCCAACGCTGCTGGTCAGTGCCACTGTTAGGCACCTTCCAAGGTGGTCGGCAGTAGTCGGTGCTAGGTTCTAGCGCCAACACTTGGTATCGGAGCTGTACACCGTCGTTTAGGTCCAACGACCGGCGATGGCGGACGCGGTGCTGCAGGGAGCCGGCGGCGGCGCTGGAGGCAACTCCAACCGGTGCCATAGCCGGTGGAGGTGCACGTGGTGAGGGAGTACGGCGGGAGCAACTCCTGGCCGATGCTCACCGCCACCAACTACGGGCTAGTGGGTTGTCCAGATGAAGTGGAAGTTCCGCGCCCGGAGGTGGTGGGCGGCCGTCGAGACTGGGAATGCCGGCGAGGAGGCGGAGGTGGGTGTCATGGAGGCGCTCATGGCTTCCACGTCCGACGAGTTCCATGAGGCGCTCGGCCAGAAGGCCACGGCGAAGGAGGCTTGGGAGATGCTGGCCTCATTCCGTGTTGGCTCGGATCGAGCCAAGCACGCCAAGGTCCAGCAGCTCAAGCGTGAGTTCAACGATATCCGGTTCAAGTCCGGGGAGACGGTGGACTTCACGATGCGTCTCCAGTCGTTGGCCAGCCAGCTGGCCACCTACGGCAAGCCGCTGGAGGACGAGGATTATCACGAAGCCGCCCAATTTATACAAGATCAAGTACTGATGTCCCCGCTAATACGTTGACACTCGCATACTTTTACTTATATAAACCCGGTAGTCCAACGAAATCACGAAGGATTTCAAATCAACTCGCAACAAACCAAGATCGTAGTAATTCAGCATAACCACATCATCTGTTATAACATTTCAAAGATATCTACATAGATTACATACATCGGAGTATACTTTAGTTATTACAAACCAAAATATAAAGTAGCGAAAGTAGCATAGTTTTAAAACTAAATCCATAGTTTTAAGGATTACATGGCCAGTTCTGGTTTAGATCCTACAAAGCAATATAAGATAAGAAGTCTTGTAGAGACCATGCCTAATGGTCTAGTCTTCATTCCCGGCAGGGAGAAGGCAGTATTTGTAGCAACCATTATAGAAGATGTCATCTGTAATAAGAGGGAATAAACCCTGAGTACTCAATTGTACTCAACGAGACTTACCTATCGTAAACCAAAAATAAAGACTCCAAGGATTATGAAAGGTTATTATAGGTGGAGTTGGCTTACTTATTTTGCATAAAAAGCCTTAAGTGAGGAGAGTAACCATATTATTATTAGCGTCAAGTTAATATTCATTAACCTATCATCTATGTTTGTCCCTATGCTAAACAAGCAAAAGAGAAGAGAATTACATAACCATATCAGGTTCATCAACATTTATCTTGTGAAGCATCATTTACCATCTAAGAAATTTAATGTTTTTAGGTATGGAGATACACCCGTCAAGCTTCTCACTATCCAGGAGACGATGGCAATTCGAATCGATTACTACCCAGCTGGAGAAATATTCCTAACACTCTCCCGATAAGCCCCGCTAAGGGTAACCATAAAACACCGTTGGTACAACTCAGGAATCGCGGATCCAAGCAGCGCCTCACTCCCATGGGGTCACCAAGCCAGTCAGGAATTTTAACTCACCTGATATAGGACTTACGGACATGGTCCTCATCTGGGTACCACCGTAACACTGGACTTACAGACATGACGGCTATTATGTACATACCACCCTAGTAGTGAGCACTTGATATTCCTCGATTTCCAGCCTGAGTTGAGCTACTAGGCTTCATGGCGGATAACTTTCGATCCAGCCAGCTAAGTGATAGGCACTGTTCAACATGACAAAAAAAGGCTCCATTCCTTGTAGGTGATTAATCGGCATGACAATTCGTTTGATTAACAAAGCCCGCCGACCTTGTAACTTCCATGTTTCGCCTTACCGTCGATTTATATCCATATGGTTATTTGCACGATAGCACATATAGCCAACCGTGAACCATCATCCTAATTCTCGCAAGTGATTAATAATCACTCGACTTCTACCGTTTAAGCATGGCTAAGCAAATACTACGGTATCATATCATTAGAATTTTAAGGATAATAACTGGACAAGGAAGGATGTATATGCGGCAAGGGTTCCAATTCAACTCCTATAACTTAATACAACAAGTATAGCATATTTAGTAAATTATAAAAAGTTAGGAGGTTAAAATGCTCCGGGGTTTGCCTTTCACGAATGTTGCGGGTTCGTGCTGCGGCACTCGAGAATCACGTCTTGATCGGCTTCGGGACCGGCTGGATGAGCCTCCTGCTCCTGTGGATTCTCTGGCTCTGGCGGGCACGTTCCCTCGAACTCCAACAAGGTAACTCCTGTGGGCACATCTATTGAATGCATATGCATAGAATAAGCATTATCAATGCATAAGTGATGATGGTGATGATGACATGATGCTTATGATGACAAGTTGATCTAATCATATCACTGGACACTCGTTTACCGAGTTCTCCAGCCCTATTCGAATCATTAAATACAAGAGCATTATATTTTTCTCATAAAAAGCAACAATACTTACCAAAACTACACAACCTAACATAAAACAACTCATACTCAATTAAAAACCTAACACCTGCATCTAAGATCTTATTTTAATTAATTAAGACACATAAAATATCAGGTATGACAAATCATAAGATATGAAGAAATATAATTAAAACATATCATTTCATGCACCGAAAAGAATATGATATATATAAAGAAAATGATTAAACAATAAAGTTAACCTTCTTATTAGCTAGAGAATATTAGGACAAAATTAATAAACTTGGTTTCACAACTTTTGGATAAATATACCTCTAGTTATTAATTTTGCAAGTTAAAAAGGCTTTTCTTTTAATAAATAAAAGCTATATATAAAAGTTTATCAAACTAAAATTTTTATGACTTTATCATGTAGATCACAATGATACAAAACTAACAAAACTAGTTTCACTATTTTTAGACCTTTGTAGCTCAAGTTATGAATTTTCAAAGTTTGAATTCAAATCTAAATTAAAAAGTATTTTTAAAAAAAAACAGGCACGCGGGCTGATTTGGCTGGCTCGGCCCAGCTCGGTCCGCGGCGCGGCGTGTTGCGCGCGACCCAACACGGGAGAGCAGCCCAGCGGCGGCGCGAGAGCGGGCGGCCCGGCGGCGAGGCAGGCCAGCCCAACGACGCGGCAGCGGCAGCGACGCGGCCCACTTGAGCGCGGCGCATGCGCGCGCGGCGCGGCCTGAGGGCTGGGGCCCGTGATCAACTGGCCCCACCCGTCAGTGACCCAGAGTAGGGGAGTGACGGCTTAACCGGCCGGAGTTCGACGGCGACGAGGGTTCCAGCGATGGAACCGGCAACACAGTGCTTCTCTTGACCTCCCGCACACGATAGGCTAGCTAATGACACGAGTTAGGGTTTCGGGCTACAGCGGTGACACGCGGCGGTGGCGGCGCATAGAGCACCCGGTGGCCGGCCGCTTTTCGGCGAGGTCGAGGCGCTAGAGCCAACAAGGTCTTCGGTCCTAGCTTCTACATGATAGAGCGACTCCAAAACACTAGAGAAGAGAAAGGAAGGGAGGCAGGAGAGAGCTGGCCACGCGAGACCGAACTCGCGGCCATGGCGGCCATGGCGGCGGCGCGACGAGGAGGCTCACCTCGCGATAGCATTGGGCACGACGGGATCAGGGAGGAAGAGTAGCTCGGGGAATCAGAAAATGAGCAAGCAGTGTGGGTGAATTTTTGGGGCGACGTGGTGGCGGGCGGCACACAGAGGAAGAGAAAAGGAGGAGGAAGAGAAGTTGGGGTGGCCGGCTTCGCCTTGGTCGGCGCGGTGAGGTGGCCGGAGCCTTCGCGATGTCGCCCACGCAGTCGGCCACGTGGCCGAGCATGAGAAGGGCCGTGACGGCCATGGCAGCGACGAGCAACAGAGAGGAAGAAGGGGAAAAGTGATGTCATCATTTACTATAGCAATTTCCCTTTTTCATTTGCTCCAAATTTCATATTGAAACTTAAAAATTTTCCAATATGAAAGTTGCTCAAAATAATCTGAATTACATTTTTGCTTTTTGTACCATAGCCAAATTCTTGATATTTTTGAAACTAGGGTTTTTAAAATTTGAATTTGAATTTGGAATTCAAACACCTTAGCACAATAAAATGCAATGACAAATTTTTGATGTATGATGCTTATGCACATGTAATGCAATGCAATTAGGCCAATAACACTTGAGGTGTTACAAGGATCTCGTCAGCAAGCTACTCTGCATGGTGCCTCCGAAGTACTCACAGCTCGCCATGTCCATCGAGACAATGTTGGATATTTCCACCTTGTCCCTCGAGGATGTGGCGGGGCGGCTGCGGTTTGTGAAGAGTCGCGGTGCAGCGTTGCCGAAGCGGGAGGGCAGCAGCAAGCTGCTGCTGATCGATGAGGAGTGGACTGCGTGCATGAAGCAGCGGCGGTCCGCGGAAGGCTCCTCTGGCCGCGGTGGTAACCGTGGGGACAAGCGGCGCGGCAAGGCGTTGCAAGGCAAGAAGCGCAACATCGACCCGAACGCGTGCTGACATTGCGGGAAGATGGGGCACTAGGCATGAGAGTGCCAGGAGAAGAAGCCAGAGAAGGAGGAGGCCCACCTAGCTCAGGATGACAGCGACGACGAGCATGCGCTGTTGATAGGGGTGTGTTGTGCGCTGGAGGACGGCGAAGCAGAGAAGACAGGGGCGGAGCAGGAGACTACGCTGCAGGCTGTCCATCTTGACGCGCCACGCGCGTAGGCCCATCTTGGCGTAGTCGACGTGTTGGAGCAGGTGGTGGTGTCCCGAGAAGTCGTCTCTGACGAGGCGGGGGATGAGCCCGTGGCTGGAGAGGCGGAGGAGCTACCAAGCCCAGCTGCGGAAGGCTCGCCTGCTCACTCCTCTGTTTCCGGTGGCGGCGAGGCCGGCGGAGCACCGGCGACCGGGGGAGCCAAGGTGGTGGAATTCGTGACGGAAGCAGAGGAGCCTACGGCGGCTGAGGTGGAGGAGCGACTCACCCTTGACCGTACTCCATCTCGTGGAACATCTCCTTGACAGGAGACCACGACCGAGGACCGGGGGGCTCCCGCCTCCGGGGGGGCGACGACCACGGGAGGTGAGTCTGCAACCGAGTTTCGCGAGTCCGCGCTCGAGGGTCGTGCGGCTTCGTCCGCTGGTCGGAGCAGCCTCGAGGATCACGGTGCTGTGTCTGAAGGCCGGGGTGGTCTCGAGGGTCGCAGGGCCGAGACTGGTGCCCGCGGAGTTGACACTGGGAGTCGCGGTGTTTCGCCTGAATGCGGCGGGCGTTCCATCCCCGGGACGGCAGGACGCGACATCATGGTTGGCGGCCTGATTGAGGGTCGCGACCCCTCGACCGTGTCCGCGCATTGGGAAGCGTCAAGCGAGGAAACGGGGCCGTCGACCCCTGTCGCGGAGGCATCAACCTCAGGACGAGCGGTTCTGAGCGCGCGACCGCGAGGCTCGATCGGGGAAGGAGTCCCGACCGTGGACCTGAGGGCCTCGATCGCGGGAGGGGGCCCGACCATGGGTCAGAGCCCCTCGACCGAGAAGCTGGCAGCTGCGACTGCACCAGGAGGAGTGACCGCAGGCACGGCCTCGACCGCGGAAGGAGGAGCCATGTCCGTGCGCGGGTTGGGGGCCTCGATCACAGAAGGAGCTCCGACCGTGGGAGGGGGCTCGACCGCAGGGCCGGGCGGCTCGTTTGCAAGGGGGCTCGACCCCGACCCCGACCACGAGTATGAGGTGGACATGCTCGATCGCACGGGTGACATCGATCGGGGAAGGCCTCGACTGCGTACGGGATGGCCTCGAGCCTGCGATAGTCGGGCTCAACCACAGGGCAGGCGGCCTCAGGCCCGGTACTGGTGGCCCGACCACAATCGAGGGGGGCCTCGAGCATCGCGATTCGGATAGCCCCAACCGCGGGTCGTCAGGACCTCAGGGCCTTGAGTGTGGACAGAAGAGTCTCAATCGCGGAGCCTCGAGTGCAGACCGTGTGGGAGGCCTCGAGCCTGATCGCAGCGTCCTCGACCACGAGGTCGATCGGACTTGATCGCACACTGGGGAGGCTCGACCGCGGGGTCACAGGGCTCGATCACGCCAGGGTCCTCGATCCCAAAATAGGCAGGGCTGGGACCGCGGGAGGTGTCTCCACCGCGTGACTCGAGGGCTCGAGCGCGAGGGGGCCCTCGACCGCCGAAGGGGGGTCGAGCACGGAACTTCTCCGCGGTGAACGACTCCGCCTCGAGGAACTGTGGTGGCAACCATCGAGTATGCAACGCCATCATCGAATATCATAGACTTCATGGACGCATACCACGAAGGCGAGGAGGTCCGGTTCCGCCGCTTGGATGACATTATGATAGATACGGCGGCACCCCTCGACGACGACCCGACTCTACTTCTTATGAGTGCAGAGGAGCCGACCACGTTCACCGTTGCGGAGCGCGATGCAGCGTGGCGGAAGGCGATGCTGGAGGAGCACACCTTGTACACTCGATGACGGGGGAAGGAACCGAACATCGTTGGGGTGTACACGGGGGCGCGGGCGGTGGACATCGCCACGTTCAAACATGAGATGGCAGTTCATTTCGAGACGAGCGATCTCGGCGCGCTCTCCTGCTACCTCGGCATTGAGGTGGAGTAGGGGAGGGACTTCATCAAGCTGGGGCAGCAAAGGCTGCTGGAGCAGGCTGGCATGGCGGATTATAAGTCCATGCCAATGACGACGATGGAGGGGCGGTTTAAGCTGTCGGTCGGACAGCGGGTCACGGAGGATCCGTGGCAGGGTCACTCGACGGCGGAGAAGAGGCTGACGGCGTTCAGTGAGGCGCTGGGGAAGTCTGGTGAAGGTGAGCAAGGGCTCATAAGGTTTGGCGACACGGACGAGGCGGGCGACGTGGATGGGCGGTAGAGTACCTTGGGCGTACTCGGCGGCGCCATTCGCCTGGCAGTCACTGAAGCAGAAGACGGTGGCGTTGTCGACCTTCGAGGTGGAATACATCACGGCAGCCACTGCGACATGCCAAGTCACTCAGGCGTCTCAGGAACTGAGGCAGAGGATTGGCATGGTTGAGGTTAAGGGTTAGCAGCAGGATTAGGGAAAATAGTTAGATATAATCTGCTGCTCCCTCATGTTTTTCCTCCACCAGTCGAGGGGCAGGAAGGACAGCTTCCATGCCTTGGCACTGTAGGAGCATGGGCAAGGACACGGAAGGTCAGATCAAGGCCCTCCATGTCTTGGTCCTGTAGCAGCATGGCGTTAGGTCGTGCAACAGTAGAGGCACCATCAGCCACGTCTTGGGCTGATATTAGCATAGTGCTAGGAGTAGTTGTAGTCCTGTAGCCATGTCTCTTATGTACCCGGTAGTGGGTGGAGGTTGTATATATATGTATGCAAAGCAAATAGAAAAGGCAATTCTTTGGCCACCAATCTCTGGGGACTCGGTTTCGGCCAACGCTGAAATAACAGAGTAGAGTGTGTGTGTGTTTAGAGAGCTCAGCTCGTCTTCTCCCTTGATTTAGGGGGGGTGCTCGAGGGTAGGGTCGAGCAGGTGCTGCTCGCCCGAAATCTGGTCGGCGGCCAACGCTGCTAGTCAGTGCCACTGCTAGGCACCTTTTAAGGTGGTCGGCAGTGGTCGGTGCTAGGTTCTAGCGCCAACAGGACAGAGCCATGCACGAGGAGGAGAAGCGTCCGAGAGGCGGCGTGACGTGTCTGCACTTCTTCATCATCGTCATGATCTGCAGCTTCGCCTACTACCTCATCCCGAGCTACCTGTTCCCGTCGCTGAGCACCGTGTCGGTGCTGTGCTGGTTCTATCGGGACTCGGTGACGGCGCAGCAGATCGGGTCCGGCCTGCGTGGCCTCGGCGTCAGCTCCTTCGGCCTGGACTGGAACACGGTGGCCGGCTTCCTCGGCAACCCGCTGGCGTCGCCGGCCTTCACCATCGTCAACGTCATGGCCGGGTTCGCGCTCAGCACCTACGTCGCGCTGCCGCTGCTCTACTGGACCAACACCTACAACGCCCGGCGCTTCCCTCTCATCTCGCCGCACGTCTACGACGACGCCGGCAGGCCCTACGACACCGCCCGCGTCATCAACCCGGACACCTTCACGCTCAACCTCCCGGCTACGACGCCTACAGCCGCATCAACGTCAGCGTGCTCTTCGCCGTCAACTACGGCATCGGCTTCGCCAGCCTCATGTCCACGCTCTCGCACGTCGCGCTCTACCACGGGAAGGAGATCTGGGACCTCTGCCGGAAGCAGCAGCAGGCGGCTGACGACGTGCACACGCGGATCATGAGGCGCAACTACAAGCCCGTGCCGCAGTGGTGGTTCCACCTCATGCTCGCCGTCGTTCTCGCGCTGTCGCTCTTCACCTGCAGGGCTTCGGCCGGCAGCTGCAGCTCCCGTACTGGGGCCTCCTCCTAGCCTGCGCGATCGCCTTGGCCTTCACGCTCCCCGTCGGCGTCATCTCCGCCACCAACAACATGCAGCCGGGGCTCAACATCGTGACGGAGTTCATCATCGGCTACCTGTACCCGGGGAAGCCGCTGGCCAACGTGGTGTTCAAGACGTACGGCTTCATCAGCATGGGCCAGGCGCTGGCGTTCCTGTCCGACTTCAAGCTGGGACACTACATGAAGATCCCGCCGCGGTCCATGTTCGTCGCGCAGCTCGCCGGCACGCTGACGGCGTCCACGGTGCACTTCGCCACCGCGTGGTGGCTGCTCACCACGGTCAAAGACATCTGCGACGTGGAGAGGCTCCCCGCCGGCAGCCCCTGGACGTGCCCCGGCGACGACGTCTTCTACAACGCCTCCATCATCTGGGGCGTCGTGGGGCCACTGCGGATGTTCGGCAGCCTGGGCAACTACTGGCAGATGAACTACTTCTTCCTGGTGAGCCTGCTGGCGCCGGTGCCCGTGTGGCTGCTGCAGCGCGCGTACCCGGCCAACCGCGTGCTCGCCGCCGTCAACCTGCCAGCAGGCTGCTCCCCGCGCGCAGCGTCAACTTCCTAATGTGGGGGCTCGTCGGATTCCTCTTCAACCACGTCGTCTACCGCCGCTACAAGGCCTGGTGGATGCGGCACAACTACGTGCTCGCCGCGGGACTCGCCGGCGTCGCCTTCATGGGCGTCCTCACCTTCGTTGCGCTGGGATACTTGGATGTCTACGGCCCGCAGTGGTGGGGCGGCGTCCCCGACGACCGCTGCGACCTGGAGTGACGTCGCCAAGGGATGTCCGGTGGTCGGAGAAGAGACACACACAAAATCAGAATCCATGTCTCAAACTCTCAAAAGAATTTTTCAACTTGTCTTGAGATGTCCAAAACTCTAGCAAATGTAGTTTTGGGTCCTCGAAATCAAGGTTCAAACGAGCCCCAGTCAGCCAACATGTTTTGGTCTCTAACGCTCCATCTATACATGCTATATATCCCTCTCTTCTCTTCTGACTCTCTCTCTCTCTCTCTCCATATTCCAATTTAGTGTGGCATCATAGCACAAACGCTAGCCAGCGATTTGCAACCCACTTCATCACCAACATTAAAGGCTATGATGTCATCAGCAGTGGTGGCAACAATGCCAAAAGCTAGTACTCCTTACCCAATAAGTTCATGTCCAGTTTAAGAATCATTGTGTCGTGTTATGTTAATTAGACCTGACACACTTGAAATTCAATCAAGGGCCTGGAATATTACACACCGAGACAAGTCTACTGACCTAAAATTGTCAAATTGAAAATTTTTAGAATATTGATAACATCAAAGACAAGTTCGAGGACCTAAGAATGTACTAAGACTTTAAAGACGACAAGTTCAGGGCTGCTGATGTATTATTTATTTATTCTATTTCTCAAAGTAAACTAGAGCATAACTAATGCACTTCTTCTATATTTCAAGTGCCTGAATTTTAAAATGCTTTCAGGTAACACTCCTTGTACCACCAAATTAACGCACTTGTTCTATTTTTGTGATTTTATTTGTCTATATGTGTCATAACATATCAATTGTTTTTTGTCCTTGTCTGACTGTAGAAGCAATTGCTAATCGTCTTTGTGCTAACACAAGTCAGATGTTGTCGGGTTCATGATGATTTTGTCTAACAGGGCGGCCTTTTTTAATCTCGGAATTAACCGGAAATTGTATATTATATTGTGTCTAAAATTACAACAAACTAAAGCTGTTATTTTAGTAATGCAATGACTGTCGCCTATAACTCTAGTTAATAACAAGGTATAGTAGGGAATTTAATGGTGGAAACATGTTGATTAATACATAGGTGTCGATAAATGCACTGCATGCTAGAATGACAAACAGCGACGGATGCATGGTAAGTACGTATACGTGGAACATAGTACACCGGACACGTGTACGAACATGGTGAGCGCCGCGTGTGCACACGTGTGCTGCTGCGCATAGATTATGCTAGCTTATATTAGTGGGCCCCACTTAATAAACGAGCTATTCTCTCCCGGCCCCAGTTGGAGCATATATATATATATATATATATATATATATGATCAAATTCTATTTATGATTTTTTTACTAATTAACAGTTTTTATTATATAACATTCACGCTCAAGGCTCGTTCTACACACTCGTCTTTTTTTTTAACAAAGACCAATAGCCCCGCTTCATAGAAAACATAATTTTTGTTTGTACTGAGGTTACCAGCTTTTACGAGCAAGCGCAGGAAAGTTGCAAACAGAAGATAATTCTCAAGTTTTAACTAGACATACAAACGACTAGAGAGAAACGCCCGGACTCTTTTGCCCACTCGTCTTTTTTGCCCAGCGGGGAACGTAACGGTTGAGACTATGGGCCGTGGAAAACGGCACGGTAGCTCTTGTCTTGAATTGGCAAGTGTGGACCAATTCAAAAAAATGCAGTTTTGGGTCCTCGAAACTTGTTATACTATGTCATCAAGGTTCAAACGACGAGCTCCAATCTGGCCCCCATGTTGGTCTCTAGCGCTCCATCTATATTCTATATCATAAACGCCAACCAGCGATCTGCAACCCATGCCTTCATCATCTATTGATCCTTAACATCAAAGGCTACACGATGCCATGGGCAGTGGCGCCAGCATTAATGCCAAAGCAATTAAGTCCAAGCCCTGGTTAAGAATGAGGTGTACGTCGATATAACCGTTATGGCATGCATGTCGCGTCATGATGCGAAGTGGATTGAGTGTATTTGGACCTAATTAAACGACACACTTTGACGAATTCAAGGACGACCTAGATTACACATGGAGACATTTCTAGCTACTAACCTAAAATTGGCTTTTTGAAAACTTAAGAATCTAGATAACATCGTCAAAGGCAAGTTAATGGACCTAAAGAATGGATTTTAAGAGTTCAAGCACCAGAATGATATGTAACCAGAATGAAATGTTGAGGACCGTGGGTGCATTTTATTCACTTATTTATTCTATATATTTCTAAAATTAAAGTAGAGCATATATAATTAAAACACTTGTTCTATATTCAATTCAAGGTGCCTAAATTTTAAACCGATTTTAAGTTACACTCTTGTACCACCAAATTAACGCACGTGTTCTATGTTTGTAGTGACACTGGTGCTAGAGAGCCCACGATCTGGTGCAGAGCTGAACCAGATCGAGCTGATCGAACTAACTAAACTAAGCTGGCTCGCACTGGACGACTCGATCGATCGATCGCCAATATGACACTGTGTAGTGACACTGTAGGAATGCGACTAATCAAGCGAGATATGGCCGGCCCTCTACGTCTCTATATATGTTATGATCGATCGATCCTGCATTGATCTCTTTGGATCGATCGAGCTGAGGAGAGGCGTGCGCGCGTGACCAGCAAACAGCAAGAGGCCTGCAGCTGATCGATCCATATCCTCCGGCCGGCGGCGTGATCGATCGAAGATGGCGGACGACGAGAGTTCCGCGTTGATCATCGCCGCACCCATCTCCGCCTCCGCCTCCGCCTCCTCAAGGTCAAGGTATACTGTCGTTCGATCGATCGGGTCATTAATTAATTGAAACAAGAATAATAATGCTCCTGCTGCATAGTAACTATATATATATATTTGGTCGACCGTCTTGTTTCGAGTTGCACATATCATCGTTCGTGGGCTCTCTAGCTCTGCTTATTAAACTTGTCAAAATAAAAATAAAACTTATTAGCAATTGCTTAATTTGGGCCACGTACTGAATGAATTTAATACAGTACTACGTGTGCAAAACAAGTGTTTCAGAAATGATGGCAGCGGCATATACATATACTACTCAATAACAAACCTAGAGTGAAATTAAAAAAAAAAAAAACTAGAGGTAGCTAGCCCTATAGCTTCTTCTTAATCCGTAACTACCTACCCTATATATCTACGTGTTGTCAAAAAAAAAAACCCCTATCTACATAGTGTACTGGGTACTTGTTTATGATTTTTTGTAACAAACATGATACCTCTTATATCATCGAAAAATTAGGGCATGCATGCATGTGTGTTCATGTTAGTACATACGTACCTCTTATATATATTAATATATATATAGTAACTGTGTACAAACAACTGATCATCTCTCTCAGCAGCAGCAGCAGCAGCAGTACCGCCACCGCCACTTCGTCGTCGCTCTTCTGGTCCTGCTGCTTGCCCCGCTAGCGGCCGGCGACGTCCGCGGAAACGTTTGCGGCGGTATGTCCAACTACACTGCCGGGAGCAGCTACGAGAAGAACCTCAGGCTCCTCGCCGCGACCCTCCCCGGGAGAGCGGCCTCTTCCGGGGACCTCTTCGCCACCGCCACCACGGGGGCCGTCCCCGACGCCGTCCACGGCCTCGCGCAGTGCCGTGGCCACATCGACGCGTCCTGCGACGCCTGCCTCACGGCTGCCTTGGAGGACGCCCGGCAGTTGTGCGTCTACGACAAGGACGCCGCCGTCTACTACGACCGCTGCGTGCTGCGCTTCTCCAACCAGGACTTCCTCCTCAACTTGGACACTAGCGACGGGTTCGGCCAGGTCGTCGCAAACAGCAGTGACAGCGGTGACGACGACATCGTGTCCTCCTCGCCGGGTGCTAGGGAGCTGTTCGACGCTGTTGCTGACTACGCGGCGGTAAACTCGTCCACCAAGTTTGCGACAGGGGTGCTGCTGGCCGGAAGGGGGCAGAGCCCTAAGCTTTTCGGGCTAGCGCAGTGCACAGCTGACATGGCGCCGCCTGACTGCCGAGCCTGCCTCGCCTACGTAATTGGTGTGGGGGTCCAAAGGTTCAGCCGGAGGAAGAGTGCCACCGTACACGTACTGCGCTGCAGTTACGCGTACGGACGTTCACCCTTCTTCTCCGGCAGCCCCATGCTTCGGCTGCTGATGCCCGTGGTGGCGCCTGCGCCTGCGCCCACACCAGCAGCAGCAGTGAACGCCAAGCAACCGCCGGCCTCCACTCACGGTAATTAAATAAACACTGAGCACACCTAGCTACTATTTAATTATATCTATCATCGTTTAATTTCATTTCGTCCTTTAATAAACTTTGCTTGTCCTATATATACATATATATAAAATAAACCGTCCAATATATGCATGGATGATCTAATAAGAACCCCGGCCACTTACTATGAGAGATGACTGATGTTGTGAGAGAAAAACATTGTACCATGGCTGCAGGTCAAGCAAATGAGCAAATCGATTTACCACAGATTAATTACAAAAAAGGGTTTAGGATTGACCCAAAGATGGTAATAACATAGTTGTCACACTGATGAACACTGGTTTTTGCCTACTAGCATTTTTTTTATCTCTATCAAGAAACTACACGGTTGATAAAAGAAAGGTTCAAGATTGACCCAAAGGTCGATGGTAATAACATAGTTGTCACACTAATGAACACTGGTTTTGCCTAAGAACTAGCTATACGATCTCATCAAGAAAAAAAATAGATACACAAGTTTCAATTGAAGAGGACTAGCTTTGGACTAACCTATGTGGTTGGATGAACTTATATCTTCCAACCAATTAAGCTAGGCTCACTTCTTATTCTTACTTAGCAAGAATATAATGTAGCTTCCTTTCAAAAAAAATATTTAAATTCATTTGCCGCCCGCTACCTCTCATCATCATAACATCAGTGACACCGAGATGCAATATCTCAGTTGTGCGTCTATAGCCTTTGCATAGATGCAGCAAGCAATAGCCTGAGCTGCCTGTGACTTTCTCAATCTCCATCCAGTACTCTGATTGGGGTCTTCTGTATAAATTCCATATCCTTCGTAAGACAAATATTTCTTTTTTGACAGAAAACAACCCTTTTATTAGCAGAAGCTTGTTGCGATGATTGAAAAGGTTTTCTTACAGACACATTGTAGTGCCATGTCTAGAGGGCAGCTACTTTCCTAGGAAGCATTGGAACAAATTACATTTGTAGAACAGAGAGTTCCAGACTGTCTAAGAGCTTGAGATGCCAGAGTGTGGCTGTATTATTGTCACTTCTTTGGACCTTGAGCACCTGGAATTTTTTGCTGGCCACAGATTTGATGAATCTTTGGGTGAAAGGTTTAACTCCCCAATGCGAAGGAGAGCTAAGGTCTGAACCGTTGAAGTAGTTGACAAGAATCTGGCTATCAATCAGGAAAGAAACTTCCTCGGCCTGAAGTGTGGATGATACTGAGGCTGCAAATGCCATGGCTGCCGCCTCCGCCATGAGGACAGATGTGATGTTGTCAATTTGCACCTTGATGAAGAACTTGAAGTTGCATGTTGGGTCCAGTATATACCCAGACCAGCCTTCCTTGGATCTGAATTCAAGTTGTCTGGAGTGATGGATGCATTGGTGTAGCATTTTTTGCTTGGCCTGGAGGATGTGCATCATTGATGGCTGATGTTGTGACCTCTATGTCAGCCTACACTGCGTAATGTACCTGCAACACTGACCACTTCCTTCTCCGGAATCGTGCATCATTTCTAGCTTTCCAGATGTACCACATGGTTGTTATGATCCTGTTTAAATTAAACTCAGAAGTTGACGGGGTTATAATCATTGCCAAGGCTTCCTGCACACCATCTTGTTCAATGGGGAGAAGGGAATATCTGATGGGGTGTGGGGAGGTTGGGGGGGGGGGGGGGGGGGGTGTCTGGCAAAGAACCAGACAGCCCTTGCAAAAGAGCAGTGGAAAAATAAATGGGAGTCATTTTCGCTCAAATTGCAAATAGTACATTTCTTGTCAATCTTAGATGTTAGGCTCCCTGCTCTTTCTCCAGTAGCTAAAGCTCTTCTTATTAGCCTCCAAGCAAAGGTTTTTATGTTGGGTGAGATGAACTTTTGTTGCCATAACCTTTGTAGAATATTCCTGCATTCAGTTGATATGCTTCTTGTTCCAGTGGAGGGTAGCTTAACCTGCAAACCTGCATCTAAAAATTTGAAGGCCTCCTTGGCTGAAGATGTTCCTTTAGAAGAAGGCTTCCAAGTAACTATCTCATCATTAGAAGAGGGGACAGTTATGATGTTTTGATGAAATCAGTGTTCCAACTAGCAGTACCCATGGTCCATATTTCATTACCTACCAACTTGAGATCCATTTCGAACTCTGACTTATTTCTTTTCAGAGTTGTCAATATAATTCTCTCTTCGATCTGTTGATCTTCAGTTTCATATGGAATAGATCCAACATTAAACTAGAAATGGACGACCAGATCCAAGCATCCGTACCTCAACTGAAGCTTCCCGTTCACCCATTCTATTCTCTCATCATCTATTATCAAACATGACTGACTGACGTGCCTTGAAAGCTTCAAATATCTTCCACCAAGGCATATATATAGGTGATCTCAAGCATGATATTTCAAGATGGCAGGGTTTCAACACCTATTCAGGAGGCAATTGAAATACTGCATTACATAATTATTCTCAATCTTGGATGTCCCTCAGTGCAAGAGTCTTGTAGATGCATGAATCAATTGACAAAACCTGGTAATAGATAGAATAACTACATATTAGTACTGACCAAGCAAACTGTTAACGAAAAAAATTATATTAACTACAATAGAGCTCCAGAAATTATGAAACACGTGTTGTCATGCCAAAAAATTAAGTGCAAGACAGTCTGGGTTGATTATCAACCTTAATTTATGAAACACGTGCATGCTATTTCAGGGGAATAAGATCTTAAAAGATTTAAGTGTAAACTACATTAAATTATTTCAGTGCAATCCATTTCTAGACAAATGGTTGGCACATTGCTGAGTCATCTTTGGTTCTACTACCAGTTCCTATAGCAAACTCTGACACATATTTTTAAGGATGTGTCACTGATTCAGACTGGCCCATGAACAACAACGACTTTGCCATTAAAAGAACTTGCATATTTGATTTGCCTAAGATCAGAATAATCAATGGAAAGCACAAAATTGAAGAAAGCAAGGCTAAAACTAAATCAGAAGAACGTTGAATGCAGTTCAACACAGGCTTCTTATCGCTAATCTGTTTGTCTTCAATACATGAAAGGATGTAGAAAGAAGCATGAGAGGATTTCCCTTCTTTTTTATTATCAGCAAAGGTGGGAAGGAAAAGCTAGCTAGCTTCAAAATTAACAAAATGGCATCGTTTGATCTTTTTAGTGAGGTTATAAACACCATACTTTTTTTATAAAAATATGGAAGCATATACAAAAAGGCAATGGGTATAGTCAGAAGGGGAGAGAATGCTGTGGCAGCCTTCAAAGGAGACAGCACTTGACAGAAATCAGGGATAGCAAGCCACATAGTAAATAGATGTAACATCAATTCATATAAACAAACCCATGAACATGATATGTTCCTCCAAAACTAAACCATATATATACCCCAAATTATTTGGGATATCATTTTCATCACAAGCTATACATCACCCTGCACTGTTGTAACCTGCCAATCTCATAACATTATACTGTATGGTGCATCAGGAATACTAGTAGTCAGAGCATGTCACTTTAAATTTTAAATTGCATGCAACACTGAAATATTCAAGGGGTCTGAAGTGATAAATTAGCATGGTAGGAATGAAGCTCCTGACCCAAGTGAGGTGCATCAAAATTAACAAAGTAATATGGAGTTGTAGTCCCAATTAGCATACTGAGTTTTCTCAGACAATAAATAAGAGATGGAGCAAAACAGGTAGAAAAAGTTAGGCCATCTGAGGTGGCACACGCGCCCGTGAAACCGCAAGGGTCGGCTCTGATACCATTTGTAACGTCCCGCCTTCTCGAGGTCGGACCCGCTTACATCCGGCCACTTATTTAGGACATAGACTGTCCTCACAGACCAACACTAATCTTTTCTTTTGTCCTCACTCGTGCGCACCCGGGAAGACTTCCCGGTCGGTCACCCATCCCTAAATTGCTCCAGGCCAAGCACGCTTAACCCCAGAGTTCTTTAGTGATGAGCTTCCGGAAAAGAAGTTACAACTTATTGGTACGAATATCCTATTAAGCCCTGCGCCGGAGTGTTACATATTTGTAACGTCCCGCCTCCACAAGGCCGGGCCCGCTTATATCCAGCCGCTTATCAAGTACATAGACTACCCTCACAGACCAACACTAGCCTTTTCTGCGCACTTTGTCCTCACTCGTGCGCACCCGGAAAGACTTTCCGGTCAGTCATCCATCCCTAAATTGCTCCAGACCAAACACGCTTAACCTTAGAGTTCTTTAGTGATGAGCTTCCGGTATTAAGCCCTGGACCAGGGTGTTACAGGCACCACCAAAAATTCGGTGGAGGAGCGGCCTGCAGCGTCTTAGGTATTGAGTAGTGAAAAGGTCTGCCTATCTATAGTACAGGGGAAAGGGTTTGGAACAACGCACATGCACTGCTTGGCTAGTGGATTAATGACACAATGCCAATGGGCAGGGTTATTTGCTTGATTATTGTAACATGCATACAGAATAATTTCACCTTTGGTATGACCAACCAACACACTTTATTGTTCCCAAAACACACATATAATCAAAAGACTTAGAGACCAGCAGTTATTTGATTGGTTAAGGGAGGGAAGCAAAAGAGCAAACAGGTGGCATGCGAACAAAGTGAATTGAGTAGCACTTGGTCGAGGGCATTGGGCAAGACTGACTACCTAGCTGAGGTCAAGGGCAAGCTGGGAGTGGCGGCGCGCCACTGGAAGTCAGTCTTTCAGTCCCCTGAGACTGATGTGCGGCAAGCATCCAGAAGGGGGTGGCAGGCAAACTGTGATATTCTTTATTAATTGAGGCCTAACCAAAACAGAGGGCAAACAGTAAAGGAGAACATAGAAAAGAATAGAAGGATTGGCCGAATTGCAGACCAAATCTCATGAATATAATTTTGCATTTAGTTTTAAGGAATAATAGATCAATATCCTAGAATTAGTACTGTTTGAATAGATTGCATACGGTGCTCATCAGCTACCTTGTCAGTATCGAAATTCTCGCACCTTAATGTTAACAATTATTCTCCAGATCACCACAATAGCAAAGTGGTTCTCTTAACGCATCTCACGATCGATACAATGTAAAGCAGACAGGCTCAAATAAAGAAGTATATCCCTTACCATAGGTCACCCGACCTCATCCACCTAAAAAAGAAAAAGAAAAAAAAACCAACACAGCCAAACTCTACTTGAGCATCAAAAGTGGGCTAGGCTCTTAATTTTTGACCCATAAACCAACCAACATAGGAAAACCCAAGAAATAGACCAAGTTTAACCAGACGGCCCTACATGACAGAGCTCTTCAAATCTTATTTTCACAGTTCATATTGAGTAGAACTGAGGTCACAGTTTCATTCTAGAAGCACCTCTTTGTAACCTGTGGACATGACCGAATATCCAGGTACTCGAGAGCCTTGAAGAATTCAATCACTCCGCTGATCCCTGCAACTATAAGCTGAACACAGCTGCTGATATTCAAAACTCTCAGTTCGAACAGAATTCTAGTTCCTTTCTTGTCCGAGAATGCATCTTCAGTTGTCTAGTGACAACATCCGACATCAATAGCCACAAAAAGTTTATATTTAGATAGTAGACTGTTACATAAAAATGCCTTGTTCTCTTATCCTAACAAAAAATGGGCCAAGATGGATAATTACCTGGCTACAAGCCATGCATAGCACCGCCATGATAGAAGGGGTTAACTTATAGTTGAGTTATGACCCCAAGAATCCTATTTGCATGATCCAGCAGAAGTGAAGTGAAAATACAACGCCGACTCACTGGAAAAAAAATTCATTAGTATGCTTGAGAAAAAAAACATTAACCCAATGGATGTATAAAAAAGGTTAACTTTCCAGTTCCTATAAATCTCCTAATTCATAGTGCTTTTATTTAGCTTGACTTGATTATATTTTTAACTAATGCATACTCCTTACTTTTCTCACTGTTTTAGTATAAAAGCTTACATTTGGAAAGAGTCAGACCCATATGTGATTGTTTATGTCAGCACATTTGAGTGTGTGTAAGATATTCACAGCATGCAAATCATGCTCAAATCTAGGATGTAACCTTGTAATGCTGATATTAGCTTACATTATTGCTCAATATAATGTAAACTAAAACACTAGTGGGAATTCTAAACATGCTTGTACAGTGGAAACAACGCAAAACTTGGAGTTAACATGGTGCTACGCTACACAGCCATCTATATTTTTAGAAGAGCACATGCTTTGCTAAAATGTTGGGCCTACTCAGCCAAACGCTAACTGATACACAATTGGTATGCGCATACACAGGTTCTTTAATAATAGTAGGTATGAAACAATAAGAATATGAAGGCGAAGTTGACAATATCTCTTCTGGCTTTCCAAAAATGCTTGGGACCAATGGCGCTGACAACATCATCTAAAGAAATCTCCAGTTCATGTAGAGATTCCACTAAGGAATCAGACAAACCATCGTTTTGCTCCAGGACACAGCACCATTCCGTTAAGTTATCCACATTCGTTTGGATTAATCGAAGGGGCTAACCTGAACCTGACTCGCGGATGTGGATAGGAAAGAGAGGGGATAACCTGGGGGGGCGGTTGCCAGGCGGCGCAGCGAGGCGTTGCCACATTGGTGTGGCGGAGATGAGGAGGGGCGGGGGCTGGGCGGAATGGCGGCTAGGCGGTGCGGCGGCGTGACGGCGAGGAGGTGTGCAGCGGCGGCGGACGCGGAGGGCTGACTAGGCTAGGCTAGAGGGAGGGCGGTTGGCCCACATGTCGGCGGGTGCCGTCAACAGGAGAAGATGCGTTAATCTCATCTGAATGCATTCATTCACTAGTTTGTTTTTGTTTGTTTGTTGTTTCCATCTGCTGAATCCATTCATTTAATTTAATTTACATACAGGGAAAGCACGAAAACGAAAAATTTTAGCCATCACAGTGCCCGTAGGCGCTGCTGTGATGTCGGTACCATCATACTGCTGCTGTTGCTGCTGAGGAGAAAGAGGAACAGAGCAAGACAACCACCTCTACCAGGTACTTGTATTATTCGACAACGGTTCAAGTGCGAATCAATCTTTTTTAAAACTCGTGTAAACAAAAAGGTCATATAAATTTATTAAAAAAATTACATATATAGATGATATGATGATATACAACCCTGTAAAATATCTTGTCTAAACTCGACTCCATTTATGAGATATAAAAATAACAAATTTCTAATAAATAATCTAGACAACTTTCTGGCTTGAAATTTGTTATTTTTACATCTCACAAACGAAATTAATTTTAGACAAGATATTTTACAAGATCGTGTATCATCATATCATCTACATGTGTGATTTTTTTTGATGAATTTAAACAATATTTTTTACCATGACTTGCACGGGTTTTCATAATAAAAGATTGGTTTGCACTTGATCTATTGCCGTATTATTCCTTCCACGCCCTTTCTTATTTGCACATTAAATATAACATCGGTCATCATTCTTTTAAACAGTCCAACCATTTAAATGCTACTATTTAAACGGGCTAAACAAACACCGCTGTTTGTTTATTTTATTTTCAATTATATTCAGAATTACATATTACTTTTTATGTTATGGCAGGCACATTTGACCCCGAGGACATAAAAAACATCAGTTCCCTCTCTATTTCATTGTCAACCCTGCGAGCCGCAACGCAAGACTTCAATATTGGAAATCTGATTGGCCAAGGAGGTTTTGGAAAAGTCTACAAGGTGATACGTGCTTGTATTTATTATTATTGTTGTTGTTGTTATTGTTGTTGTTTTTATTATTATTATATCTAGTCTTTTGAGGTTTGTGTTATTATTAGTTATTAAGAGTAAAGTATCATTTACCCATTAAATTAGCTGTTGAATTTGAAAGTTCTAACTTTCATTATGTTTCAACCACTTTGTGTTTGATATGTTTTATCTAACGTTGATTAGAGGCCCAAACATTTATTCTGATCTCCTAGTTTTTTTAGGCCCAAAAAAATTAATGTGAAAATTTAAGAATTTAATAAAATATATTTGGACCTCTAAACAATGTTAGATGAACATATATTTATGTTGGAAGTTGTAGGACGTACCAAGAACTACAACTTTGTTGCAGATTATGCCAGCACCCGACGTCATTTTAAAAATTCTGAGAAAACTAAATTTTAAAATTAGAGAACTTAAAATGAATATTTAGTCCATTAAATGATCTCAATACAAAAAAACACATTGTCAACTATAAAACTCTATATCTTACTAAAATTATAACTTTAGTATTGATCATGATCTCATATTTATTTTTCATTTTTAGTCTGATAACTAAGTTAATTGAGCCTCTAAAAGATCTACAATAAAATTTAAAAATTATCAAGTACATAGTTGTAGATTGTGTCAAGCTCCACATTTTTAGTATATTTTTTTTTGTATTTATGTGGTTTCATATGAAAAATGTTATGGTTTTTTTATACAAGATCATGAGACTACCTACAGGTGGGGCCCACTGCCACATCACCGAACCACCCTATAACCCACATTGAAATGGTCAAGGGGCTATTTGTTTTGGTTTTGAAAGTTAACGTGTGTTTGTTGTCTTGTATTGAAGTTCTTAAAGATTTTTCCAAGTTTTGTGACTAGTCAGTTTTTTTAAGATACATATGAATAAATAAATAACTATATCACTCCATTTTATGCAGGGAATTCTCCACGACAATCAGGAAATTGCAGTGAAGAGATTATCACAATCTTCTCGACAAGGACTAAATGAGCTGAGGAATGAAGTCGTTTCAGTTGCTAAACTGCGGCACAGGAATTTAGTGAGGGTGAAAGGTGTGTGTTTGGAGGGCCTAGAAAAGATAATTATCTACAAATACCTACCCAACGGCAGCCTGGACAAAGTGATCTTCGGTATGTATTCTTACTATTCTGGCACTCTTTTAATTTAGAGTAAATTGCACCCACCATACAACTACTTGTTAGGTGGGTGTAAATTAATCCAAAAACTTGTAAAATGCTCAATCTAGTATAATAACTTTACAGGTGGGTGCAAATTAGTCCAATAACTTTTAAAATGATCAAATGAATACAATAACTTTACTTGATCAATGGGTGCATCTGCAGTTGAATGGTATAGTGATAACCATATTTGCTAATGTCTTATCAGAGTAAATTCAAGTCAAAATTAATAAACTATTAAGCATTATTTTTATATATTCACATCACAATATCAATATATTTAGATAAGACTAAAACCTTCACTTCACATATTTGATTATATACATTGTTGAGATAAAAAAACTAACATGTTAATGGATACTAAAAATACTTTCTAGAAGCTTAGCATAAATATTTTTAATGACTCATGTACGTACTTATTTAGAAAATAAAAATGAGCTAAAATAGTAGAAACAAATATGATTATGTACATATGTTAAATACATGAGCAGAATTACGGAGAAAACCTAAGGTCACAGTCTCTTTTATGGACTTGAATGTTTCGGTAATGCCAATACCAATATAGTAAATATGAATTTTTATTCAATTTAACTAATGAACAAATAAATTATATACATAGTTGAGAAGAAACAACCTAATCATGATCAATAAATCTTGTTAACAAGAAGAAATAAGAATTATTTCCTAAAAGAAAATTCATATGTGTATCCTTGTTTAAAATATTATTGTTGTAATATTTTGGACTATAGGTGCAACAATTTAGAAAGTTATTGTACTAATTTTATCATCTCACAAGTTGTTCGATCAATCTGCACTCACTTGTAAAGTTATTGTATTAACTGTTGTAGTTGTACCAGCAGGTGAACTGATTCATTCAGCACAGAATTTCAGTTCACCTGCTGGTACAACTGCAACAAGTAAAAAAGGTATGCATTATTGGTCACTGGGCTCATGAGATATACTATATAGGTTTTCGATATTAGGGATATAACATGTAAGTATTAAAGGAACATGCTGCAGGGTACAATGTATATAATTTGTATATATGCTGATAAAAAACAATGTATCTACTGCAATTCTGTGTAGTTGCAGTCTCCAGCTATACTATTCTGAGAGTTACGGTGTCCAGCGTGTAATAGGAAAACTTCCATTGGGATAATTATTCACATTCTGATTCTGAGTGCTCTACATGATTATTGTCTGAATCTTTGCTCCTATCTTAGATTCAGATAGCTTGGGCACAATGTATCTACTGCAGAATAGTCTGAAGCAAAACTTGAATCACTCACTAATCATAATCAATAGTCATGTATGTACTATTGAACTATTTACTACGATGACAGTCAAAATTGTTACTAGTCAGCAAACATTAGGACAGAGCATTAGCCAATGAACAAGGAAAATACTGAACTGTGAAAAAAAGAGAGTTCAGACCAGATACTTTTCACACCCATTCCAATTCCAGCAGATTAATTAAGTTTTTGTTCAGGAAATTTAAGAAATACTACTAACTAACCTGTGACATTGCACATTATCAGATGGGAGGTCTGTCCTGGCCAAGGTCGTTGACTCAGACTATGGTTGCGACGAGCTAGGACCACGAGTGCACGACTTTGAACCCCATGCCGCAACAACATTTTGAATGCTTCGCCGGCATTGTGATCCAAGCGGCGACAAGCTCATCAGCGGCGCGGGGCAGCTAAACCTGTCGCGGCGGCAAGCTACACTGAATAAAGTGCTGCAAGTGAAGTAACTCGGGGAGAAGGCAACCGTTGGAGGAGATGGACGCCGGAGAGGAGCGCGTCACAGGGCTCGGGGTTGGTCGTTGAGGAGGATGGCCTTGACGCGCTCGGCTCCATCGGCGCCCTCGGGGCTCGGGGATGGATAGATCTGAACCGGAAAAAATGGGGACATGGCACGGAGGGCGGAGACGGGTCGAGGGTTGCGGACGACAGGGTCCACTTGGCAGGCTTCAGGCCCAGTCGGCCTTGCGTCAAGGGGAAAGGCCAGGACGAAAACAGGCCTTTGAGTGGGCCACCATAATACTATGTGGGTATTCTCGACTTTTAGGCTTGATAGTTGCCTCATTTATTTCTTTTCTTCTATTTATTATTTATTATATCGCGTGCTGGTTTCTTTGCTTCTCATGTGTCATGTCCACCATGTTGAGTGTTCAGGGGCGCATCCGGGCTCTGGGCGTGGGATGGGAAGAACCCTCAGTTTTCCTAGCCCAAGAAGGGTCGGTCCCTTGCGAGCGGAGGATGGGGCGGCTTGCGTCGGGGCCCGGGCGAGCAGGGGCGTGCGTCAGGGTGAATTTGGGCTTTCAGGCCTCTTGACACCGAAATGCGGAATGGGGAATGAGCTTTCTTTTTTGCCAAAAATTCTCAGGGG
>CM041635.1:59314703-59359988 GCA_023333625.1 Bothriochloa decipiens | reverse complement strand
GGCCCTGGCACGTGACGGGGGTGCGGCCACAGCGACCGGGGCGCGAGCTAGTGAGCGTGCTTGGCCCGACAGCACCTTCAGTCGCGGCCCAAGTGCGTGAACGAAATTTGGGACGGGAAGTGTGATGATACGTCCGGAATCACGTCGTTTGTTTCGGAAGACGCTGGAAACGACCTTAGCGCAGGCAGGCTCGTGCTCCGGCCAAGAACGTGGCCGTGTCAAGAGCCCTGTACGTGGCCTTTTGTACAGCTGTATACGTGGCAAAATATTAAGGCAGCATTCATGGTGCAGATTTCGTGCTATAATAATAATAATAATAATAATAACAACAACAACAATAATAATAATAAGATATATAAATATTTGAGCAAACTTTAAACAAAATAAGGAAGTTGTAGCGAAATATATTTTTATCCTCATTAATTACAATCAAAGTGTTTTTGTTTTCAGTTACAGAAACCTTGTGGCCACAGTGATAAAGAGTGTGGTGTGTTTCAAAATTTGAGAATGGCAAATACTTTGGTAGAAAAAATTGAATGCTACAATGATATAAGTAATATGAAATGGAGGGAATATTTAATCGTCGGCTCAATACACACACTAATATCGAGGAGTAGTTAATTAGTTACAAAATAGATAAATTAGTGTTGTAAGGCGTCAAATGAATGGTAGATAAAGATATCTCCTTAATGGAGAGGGGAAGCCTGGCACTACTAAATAATTAGTATTGACCACATTTGCTTCATCCATCTACCTCTACAAAAAGGTCGAAAGCTTGGACACAGAAGCATCACAAACCAAGCAATACGATAAGAGAAGTCGTCCGATTAGACTTGAAATAACAAGGTGCCTCGTATCAGATGGCTCTGCTCAAAACCAAGGATGCAATAATGCCTCTCTTTATTCCAATCACTGCGATAATGGTGTTGGTCATGTCGCTCTGCTTCGCTCAAGGCCATGGAGAATCAGTTATATATAATTTAACTACTTTGTCCATATGCTTTTTACTTAAAGTCAGCATGATTGTTCTTTCTTTTTATTACTGTACTATACATTTTGCAGTGGATTGCCATAATATGCCGGGATTTACCCTTAGCAAGTGCCAGCAACTATGTGTCTCGTTGGGGCACATCAATTTTATAGAGCATTGCTACAACGTGGTAGGTGTCCTAAGGTGCTGCTGCGAGTACACAACAGAGAGTAGCTATGATCGCTAGGAATGTTTACGAGTAATCTTAAACTACATGTATACTGATGAAATTAGAATAATGTTAAATACACCTAATATATTTTGTCTTATCCAATATATCTAATAACTAGATAATACCCTATGCTTTGTTGCAGGATTTTGAGAAGGATCCATTGAGTGACAAAATAGTATAATACAAAAGAAAAAAAATATATTTGTTTATTTAGACATTCGATCAAATATATGGAGTCACACAAAAAAAAACAATTGAATACCTAACAAGATCCTAACACAGGGGTATGTTAAGCCCCGGGATCAAAGGTTCCTGATCTCGATCGATCCATCGGAGGATCGCCTAAGGGCTACACACCCCTCGCCCCTCGGTTGCGCTCGCACGCTGTCGATGAAACCTCCTCGGCAGTCTACCACGGAGCTCCCTGAGGTAGTAGAAGATCGGTGAGGGCATGCTAAGACCTACGAGCCGGAGGTGAGACGCAAGACAAACAACCAGGACAACCAGGGTTTATCCAGGTTCAGACCACTATGAAGTGTAATACCTTACGTCCTACGTCTCTGCTGCTATATTGATGAGTACCGGAGTACAATGAGGGATTGTATGAGATGCCCCAGATCGCAGAGATCTGGGTTACAAGAGAGATCATGGAGATCTGCTCTGTATTAAGATGGCTTCCGTTGTAGGATGTCTGGTCTATCTAGGGACCTCTGTCCCACCTTATATATTCCGAAGGAACAGAGTTATAAGCAAAGTAGCCTATTTGGTACTAATACAGAACTGTGCGGTGCACGTTGTGTGTCGTACATCTTCATCTTGGGCTAGACCGTCTTCGATGGTGCGGCCCAAGTATCTTGAGGGAGTCACTGTCTTGTCCTGTGCCGAGCAGTGTAGATGCAGACCACGTAGTGTCGACAAGTGAAGATGCAGACCACGTAGTGCCGGCCAGTGAAGCTTCATCCCGAGTAGTTTGTAAGTCTGCTCCCGACCACGACTTCTGTCAAGGAAGGTGGTCTGTCGAAAGATGCGTGGTGCTCTAAGAAAAAGAAAAAAAGCTTTTCACGTCCCTGGGAGGTAGGCCCACATTAACACGTGACATGAAGTATCACTAGGATGCTAACATGAACCAACCATAGAGGTAGGGGTATCAAACCAAGAACAGTAGATAAGCCCGAGTCACCGCAAGGTGACATGGGCCCACGTAGTCTCCAAGCTCGATAGAAGATGTTGTATTGAGCTTTTTAAGAAAAACTCAACATAGCACTAACTGGTCCATAGTCAATGCCAAGTGAAAAGTTGATGCGTAATCCCCAGGTAAGTCCTGGACGGAGCACAGGCTTGATAGGGTCAAGGGACACCGAGAACCGCTATTCCATATACACCTCTGGGTGGCAAGTAGAATGCGCAGTCCCCAGGTAAGTCCTAGACAGAGCACAGGCTCGATCGGGTCGAGGGACACCGAGAACCACTGGTCCGTAGACACCTCTGGGTGGCAAGTTGAATGCGCAGTCCCTAGCTAAGTCCTAGACGGAACAAGGTGGTCATTCAGATATCTATTAAAGGGCTCTCTCCAGTCAGGCTGGGGAGGTGCTGCCTGCTCGACTGGCTCATCAGCCGGCGGCTGCTCATCACCGTCATCAGTTCCCTGCTGGCCGGGCGAGCTTGGTTCGACCTCCTTGGAGAAGTCACAACCACTACAAGCTGGTCGGTAGCAGGATTAGGTGCTGGTGCTTTACTTGTCTGGTCAGGAATCGGAGGCTTGATCAAATCTTTGACAAATACTCCTGGGGGTACCTCAGCGTGGGATGACCCTAGTTTAGACAACTCGTCGGCGCCTTTATTCTCGGCGCGCGGTACATGGATGAATTCCAAAGCATGGAACTTATTTTTGAGCTTGCATATCTCGGCCACATAGGCATCCATTTTCTCGTTGACAGTATCCTAGTCTTTGTTGACTTGGTGGATGACCAGAGCGGAATCGCCGTATACCAGGAGCCATTTTATGCCCAGCTCGACTATAATACGGAGGCCGTGGCGACGAAGACGAGGTTGTATGGTGCATGAGACCGAGCCGAGGTGACGGAGACAAGGCTCTATGGTGCATGAGATCGAACTGAAATGATGATGGCGAGTCCCCGTGCAACATGATCGGAGATGAGGTTGTGCGGTGCGTGGCACCGAGCCGAGCGACAGAGGCGAGACTATGTGGTGTGTGACACCAAGCCGAGCGATGATGATGAGTTCCCGAGCAGCGTGCAGTCAGAGATGAGGCTATGCAGTGTGTGACACCGAGCCGAGCAACGATGATGAGTCCCCGAGCAGCGTGCGGTCGAAGACGAGGTATGCGGTGCGTGACACCAAGCCGAGCGACGAGCAGTTGGACTGTAACACTCTGGTGTTAAGCATGCATAATCATTTGCATTCTTAAGCATAAGCATCATTATGCATGGCATTAATGAAAAGATTGATTGTCATTTCATGTATCATGCTTGATTATTCAAACTATGCTTGCCTTTCACCTGAATTGGATAAGTGGTATGAGTGTTTGGTGTTTGATGAACCCTAAGGTAACCTAGACATGATTAGGACACCAAATGAACCTAGGTTTATGTTCATGGTTTTGGCTAATTAAGCTTTGTTGTCATGGTTGACCAAGGTGGACCATTAAAGTAGTTTTGTTTGACTGAATTGAAAGTGGTAGCTAGAGTGCTTGCATGTGTGTCCATCCTAAATAAAGTTTGTAGATAATTTCATAAGGAACAAAAGTTGTAATTACCACTTTTCATGAAAATGCCTGGAAGATGTTCAAAAATGTTGAAAAAGGGCAGAATTGGAGGCTGTTTTTCTATTTTAGGGAATTTTAAGGGGTATTTTCTTTGGATTTTTGTATTTCAAAATCTATGCATAATCTGGCCAAACTTTGTACAGATGAAATGTTCTACTCTTCAAAAGCTACATTTCATATATTTGGAGTTTTTGCTAATTCGACCTAGTTCAAGAGTTATTAAGCAGTAAAGTTTGTTTTAATTCATGAAAATAGCTTTTTGGTGACGACTGTTTCCTGGCCGTCAGGGAAATGTCCGGCCACCGCCCATGTCGCCCAGCCCACGCGCTCCGTGTGGCATGCATCCACCGGCAGTCCGAGGCGGCAGCGGCCGTCCCGACAGCGTTAAAACGACCGCGGCTGCTCCCTCCCCTCTGTCCCCTCTCTCAATTTCGACTTTTCCCGCCTCCTTCCCGCAGCTCCGCGAGCCGCCATCGCCGCCGCCGTCTGCGCCGCCGTCGCTGAGCCACCTCGCCGCGCATTTTCTTCTCCAAGCCCATCACCAGACCCGCCTCGACGTGTGCTCACTCGGGCACCTGCCAGCAACCGTCCTCGCCGAGGGTAAGGCCCCAATCGCGAGTTTCTTCCCCGCGGCCGGCGAGCCGATGACCGCCGCTGCCGTGCCCCGGCCGATTTGGCCGCTAATTTCTCTCCCCGTCTTGAGCTTTAGGTGCATCTCGTCGAGTAGCAGCTGTAGCCCTAGTTCATGAGGCCCGTGCGGGTCGGCCCTCGCCGGAATTCTGAGTGCGCCGCCGGCGGGAGGCCACCGTCCGCCTGCGTGCTTGGGCAAACCACCACGGCGACCGCTCCGATCGCGCTAGGACCCTCAATCGACTTGCCTAGACACGCTCATGTTTTCCCTCTGCTCAATTTGGCCGGAGAACCCCGACAACGGCCGGCGAGCCCGCGCTGACGACGTCGTCCTCTCCCTTCCCTGTGCAGGGACATCGGGTTAGAATGTAGGAAACCCTAAGGGTCTTGGTGCAAGATTGCCAGACACAGAGTATTTCTTTTTAGGGCTCGGTTAGTTTCTGAAAACCTCAGGGTCCCCGGTGCAAAGTGTTTTTCCTTTTTCTTTTTCAAAACTGTTTCCAGATTTTGTTTAAACCTTTAAAAATTCATAACTTGCTCATTTTTCATCCAAATGAGTTGGTTCAACTTGCAGTATTTTCTTATGAGATGATCTATACATAAAAAATATGAAATGTAGAATTTGTGAAACTTTTCTGTATAGCTTTATTTATCTCTATTAATTACTTTTATCTTAGAAAATGCATAAGTAATTCTCTATTGCTTAGAAAAATGTGAGACTAAGTTTGTTAGTCTTCTTATGTCATGCTCTATCTGTGAAAAATGTTATGAGGTTATGTCCTGTGGAAAGTTTGCTCTGTCTAGTTATGATGCCTATTTCCATGTGATGATAAATAATTCATAATAAATAATATATAAGGAATTTGTGCATGAAACTTTTTGGAGAATATTTTTATGTCAATCTAGAGCTAATGATGTTCTGAGATCTGTTGTTTGACATACTTTTATGTACAAAGTATTTTATGCCCCTGAAATTATGTTGCCTTGTCATTTTTGTGTAGGATAAAGTATTTACTGTTTTGACTTAAAATTTTTATGGTAGTCTTTATTAGACCTGATTAAGCTTCTGTAATTTTTACAGAATTTTCTGAGTAGTCTAAAGTCATATTGTAGTTATACCCTAAATTCTTTTAATTATGAATAATGCTTTAGAGCTATCATTTTATGTGTGTAAAAATGTTTTTTATGCTATTTATGATATGTGTGATCTGCTATTGGTTTTGGTTCAGTAGAATGTAGTGTGCGAAATAATGGTTGTTTATAATTCCCTATAGTGTGCGAGTAAATTGTAATGCGAGGCTTATTTGGAGAGTTGTCGGTAGGAGAGAATGCAGATGACATGTGCTTATCATACATGTTTTCAAATATTATATCATTCATCTTAGCTGAGCATTCATTCACCATCACCATCAGCATTGTATTTATATGTATGCACGGTATTCATACGCACTATGCATCATACAGGATCGTCAGAGCTCGAAACGGTAGTTCCCGGAGCACAAGGAGAGGAAGGCCAGCAGGAAGCTTTGGTTCGGGAAGCAGCAGCAGAAGAGGATCCCGAGGTTGATCTTCTAGAGTGTCCCGACCACCAGCCAAGCTCTTTCCTGAAAGGCAAGCCCCAGAGCATTCTCCCTGTGGTTTGCAAAATATCTAACTTGAGTCCTTTACTTGTTTGATGCATTAAGTTATAGGCGTTGTTTTATACTGTTGCTGCATTACTTATATTCCTTGCCACTGTTTATCCTTCAACCCTGTTAGGTTCAGGTACGAATATATGTTTAGCCCTGCTTAACTAGATCGGTAGAAGTCGGGTGATTTTCTGTCATCCGCGAGTTATAGGTGGTGACTTGGAATGGTTGAATACATTGTTATCTTGGATAAACATGTGGAGATAATAAATCGAGACCGGGCGGGATTGGTGTTGAGACTGAACTGGAGGTTTGGTGTGGTTATCCCGTCTGTGTCGAACTAGGACCCCGTCCGTTGTACGTCCTCAAGTCATATTGAATTTATGCCTCACATTTAGCTGGAAGGATAAGTCGTTCCGATCGCGAAGCCTAATTTTGATTTGGGCCAGGAGTCGACCTGCTGTACGCATCGTATTGGTGAAGATGGGGGACCACAGGTTACGCGGAGAGTAAGTCCGAGGTCAGGGTCGCCCTGAATAAGGCAGCCGAGCGGTTCCTGGATACGATGGTACCTGTTGATCCCGCGCTTTTCCTGAATTGAATGTCGGTGATCTGTAGCTCACCTTAGCGGGTGAGTGTGGTTTGTGTGAGGAATACCCGCCAGCTGGTTAGTAATCGATTATAATCGCCATCGTTCCTGGACAGTGAACACTTGACTTGAGCAGCGGCATCGTAGTAAGAACTTGAACAAGAGATGAGATGGTTGAGCTGTTGAGATTGAAGATACTCAACCAAAAATGGTTATTTTCTTGTTGAATAATCATTACCATGCTTGTTTAGTACAGGTGCTAATGTAGCATGACAAGGTTAATCAGATTAAAATACATTGCTAGAGGGTTCTTATTAATTGTTTCTTAATGCAAGCTTTTCCGCAATTTAATGAGTCAGCTATCCTACTCACAGCCTTGCATACTCCTTGGAGTCATTTTATTTTAGTTTATGACGGATAAGTCTAGCTGAGTACATTCTCGTACTCAGGGTTTTATTTCCCATGTTTTTGCAGATGGTGAGATGTTTTATGGCTATTGTCAGAACTGCTTCTATCCCGCTTTGGGAGATGAATAGACCTTGGGCATGGTCACTCCTCTCTACTTGATGCTTTTGCTGGATGTTGACCAAGGGACTGGCACTGTATTTGAACTAAGTGCATGTGTGGATTTGAACTAAATTGCTTCCGCTTATTTTGAAATTTGAACTTGGGTTGTAATAACTTTATTCGTACTCTGATGATTTAAACAATGTGTGAACTATGTACTTGTGAATGGGAACGCTAAACTATTACGATCTTGGTCGTGCCGGAAAAGTTTGAAATCCTTCGAGATTTCGGTATGACTACCGGGTTTATTAGGTCTCAATCATATAGTTTGCCGTCCTAATGGTGAATTATGTGCTTGTGCTCTAATAAATTGGTCGGTTCTGTCACAGCTAGACCAACTGGACGATAAGCTCTGAGCAGCCCAATTGGTCTATGGCAAAGTCTGTGTGCCAGGCGGCGTGACCATCTGGACGATGATCCTTGATCTAGTTCTTGAGCGTAAAGAGTGAGCTCAACAACCGAACATTATCCCTAAAAAGTAAACATGAAGAGTGATAGTACATGATGTACAAATAATTGATCTTCAGAGCTCGTAGGTCTTGCATCTTAGCGTCCTCGGCAGTCTACCACGGGGCTCCCCGAGGTAGGGGGAGATTGGTGAGGGCATGCTAAGACCTATGAGCTGGAGGTGAGACGCAAGACAAACAACCTGGACAACCAGAGTTTATCCAGGTTCAGGCCGCTATGAAGCATAATACCCTACGTCCTGCGTCTCTGTTGCTGTATTGATGAGTATCGGAGTACAATGAGGGATTGTATGAGATGCCCCAGATCGCGGAGATCTGGGTTACAAGAGAGATCACGGAGATCTACTCTGTATTGAGGTGTCTTCCATTGTAGGATGTCTGGTCTATCTAGGGACCTCTGCCCCACCTTATATATTCTGAAGGGACAGAGTTACAAGCAAAGTAGCCTATTTGGTACTAATATAGAACTGTGCGATGCACGCCGTGTGCCACACGTCTTCATCTTGGGCCGGGCCATCTTTGATGGTGCGACCCAAGTATAGCCGCGAGGGTATATGGGGTCATATCTCCACACACGCACCTTCCATCCAAGGATTGGGCCGAGGCCAAGCACGTCCTTCACCTTTGCTTGTGGCTCGGGGGCCCGCTTGAGCTTCAGGCTCCAAATCCACATGGTGTGAGCCCGATCCTTAACCCCCTCTAGGCCTTCAGCACTAACCAAGTCATGGGCTAGCAACAGGCGCACCAAGAATCTATGGTTCTAGGGCTCCCTAGTGGTGCTCAATAGGTGCAGTGATGTCAACCACTCCACCAACAGGGTCATCAGCACGAGACGTGAAACAACAGGACAAACCACTCCACTGGCTCTAGGGGCTCGGGGGCTTTCGGGTCTGCTTGTCAGCCCCTCAAGCTGAATGCCTGAGCTTCACGATGAGGACTACATAGTGATTACAGTTGACCTAGAATGGAATTTTATTTTCTTTGCTAGGAAGGATGCAACACTGATTGCATATGATATAGACCACAGAAAAGGTCCATGGTGCACTAGCTACCAAGCTGAAGAAAGGTTTGCCTTGCAAGCAGCGGTGGCAATCTGAAGGAGTGGAGCACATCTACCTCATTTTTCTTTAAGTAAGTATGGAGGACACAAACCCTTTATTTTGCTACCTATGTATCCCCTTGGATTAATTTATCGGTGGTTATGTTAGTGTCGGTTGTAATTATAACTAGTACTCTTCATTATGGACATGATGAATGGTGTGATAGCAAATCATCTGGACAACTTTCTAGCTTGAAATTTGTTATTTTTATATTTCACAAACAAAGTCGAGTTTGGACAAGATATTCTACAAGGTTATGTATCATCATATCATCTACATGTGTGATTTTTTTTGAATTTAGACAAATTTTTTGCCATGGTTTGCATGTGTTTTCATGAAGGTTGTGGTTTCCACAGATACATTCCAAAGTTGTTAAGGCCTAGCTTAATTATTATTGAATGCAATATGAAAACCAGCTACAATTCTGCTCTCTCGTTGATGTTTGTCTGATGCAACAGTGCTGAATAGTGCATCACATCCGAATCGTTCAGTTAATCGACACAAATATAGCATCAACACTAGTGTATCATATTGCAAACCGACAGTGATCATACCCTGAAGCGACAGTGCTCATGCACTGCACAGTCGGGTCATTTGCAAGGCGCCTATGATCTGATCATAAGCCAGGCGGTTCATGCTCCAATGCAACGCAAATAAGGGTCTTTTCTAGACGGATAATAAGTCAATGCAGTTGTGTTAGTCTACCCTACACAGGCGGGTTGTGCTCCAAAGCGTCAGAAGTAAAGACTCACCACAGATGGATCATAAGCCAATGCGGCTATGTTAGTGTACAACACAGACCGGCTCCAAATGCGGCTGAAGTAAGACTCATCACGGATGAATCATAAGATGGCCCGGCGGTGTTGGTACACGCCATAGATATGATGGTCAAGAAACACGGTACATCACAGACGATCACGAAACTGACAATGATGGCTATGAGCATCACCGCCGAGTGCTCACTGACGGTTGCGACTTTAGTCTGCAAAGGGGAGTTACGAGGCGTCAGTGAGGAGTCAATCTGTAGTAGTATTAGGGGTCATCTAGGAGTGTTTAAGGTATCTACTAATGTTTTGTAGCCTAGGGTTTGGCTTTGCATGCAAAGGTTTGGGCTAGTATTTGGAATTTGGGCAAAACATGATTAAATTGCAATAAACCATGGAGAAGATGAAAGGTTTAGTGGTTTTGGGACCTTGTGTTATCAAGCTCAAGCTCGTGTACATTCTATACCTTCTTGCATCGTCCAAGTAAGAGGAGAATTTGAGAAGAATTGAAATCTCCTTGCATTCATCATGCGTGCCCATTAGAGAGGAATTCAAGACATGAGATGAGAGGTTAGGAGATGAGTAGTACTTACATTTGGGATGGATTTGGAGCTAGTAATATTCGAGGGCTAGAGTTGGGATTTGCATTTGAGAAAGAATGATTTTTTCTTGAGCTCATTCAAGTGATGGTGTTAGAGAGGTGGAGGATGAACTTATCATCTTCTTTTCTTGTTGGTGGTCAACATGCTCTCAGCTTGGATTTATTCTCCTTCATTTCTTCTCCAATCTTGGTTTTTCCCTTTCCCTCTCTAGTTCTTAGATCTATAGTGTCTTGGGGTGATTAATTCGAGATGACATGTGGAGCCACAAGGAGGGAGACGAGGACAACTCATCGTAGTGTTGGTCTGTTGTATAAGTATTCTAGCGGATAGTCCATTGGAACTAGCGGTCTCGACAGATAGTGTGGCAGGACATGATTTCTGGGACATTCTAGTGTGCTCTTGAAAAATTGGTGATTAAGATAGCAGATTGAGATTAGGGTTTGGATATTACTTGTAGAAGTTGATAGGATTCTTTAGGGTATTAGAGAAAACCTAAGGGCGATTCCTCTAGGGTCTTGACTTAGGTCAAATATGATGGGGTGACCAGAAACACTTTATGGAGATTATTGGTAGGTTCGGGTCTTTGTTATTGAGAATTAGGATTAAGTGATATTCATCCTGTTTACGGGGGTGCTCATCATAGGAGAGGATTAAAAAGAGGACCATGGGTCACTGTCAACATGAAGCTTGTGATCCAGAAGGATCACAGGTGATTAATAGAGGTTCACATCAATGGCCAAGGGAGGTAATGGGTAGGAGTTAGAGCTTTCAAGGGGATTTTTAGAAAGTTTAAATTTGGAATGACCTTTGGGTCATAACTTAGTGCAAATCAAGGGTTACTTGATGTGTTTCTCATATTGCCAGAGGTGGGTATTTTGTTTATAAAACAAAATGATCAAATGACTCTTATTGCCAATGATATGATTGGAGTCTATGAAATTAAAGGTAAGATATTCCTGATTATTATGATAATTACTAAGATTTATCTTTTTTTGTGTGTCTAGTGAGAATTAACATGGAGTTTATATTAGAGATTCTAATTAATAAAAATATGTTTTTCTCCGCAAATACTTATGACTACGTACATTGATGAAGAGTGGAGTGTTTTAGAATGTGTGAATAACAAATATTTGTATAGAAAATTTTGAATGCTATAATAGTAAGTAATATGAAATGGAGGGAATATTTAATAGTCAACATGATTCACATAATTATCTAATCAAACAATAGTTAATTCATGGCCAATAAATAAAGCAGTTTTGTAAGCCGTCAAATGAGTGGCTGCTATGGAGTGGTCAATGCGATCATAGCATTTGTCCTGTTGCTCTACTTCGTTCAAGGAAACGGACAACCAGTTGTAGGTACTTTTAACTACTTTGTTCTTATATCACTTTACATGTCATTGGCACGATATGACTTTGATCATTACTTCTCACATGTTGTAGCGGATTGCAATAAGATGGAAGGATGCACCCTTACAAGTGCCAGCAGCTATGTGTCTCGTTGGGACATGTCAGTTTTACAAAATATTGCTTCATCTTGCATTATGTCCCATCGTGCTGCTGTGAGTATAGATCCTTTTGGTCATCAGGAATGACGGCGACTAAGCTTAAACCACATGTGGAATGATCAGTTGGAATTAATACTATAAAAAATAAATATATTATTATTTACATATTATCTTTTATATCTAAATTATATAAAAAAAATAATTGGTCAAATGAAGATCAAACCAATCGCAATACACAAACAAAAACCCATGATTTGTTCCTGTCCCTTTTGCTTACCGTTTGTCTAAATGATCGTTGTCAAGTCGTCGAGTGCAGGGAGTTGCTCCCACTTATGTGTGCAAGGTAGACGAAATAAGGATATGTTTGGCACAACTTCTTGTGGTACCGGTTCCTTCTACTCCAACAACAATAGTAGAACTATTTTCTCTTTCCTCGCAAAATGAACGTGGAGCTGGAAGAAACAATGATTTGTAGCTCATCTGGTATTGTAGCGCAGAGTAAAGGTACTAATAACAAATATTGGGCAAACCAACCACCTAGCTAGATACGTTTTTTCTGCCTAAATGCCGTGTGCATGCGCATGCTAAGATCTGAACTTGTGACCCTCTAGTATCGCGCAACTCGTATCCCTGTCACTATATATACTACACTCATTTGTGGACGAGTATATGATGCCATTCTTTCATATTAACGTTTAGTAATCATGTGTTACATATTTTGTTTGTTATTAAATAGTTTTAAATGCGAAATGTTTCAACTACAAAGTTTGAAGGCCTATACTAAACATTTGGTAAGGCCTATAGGGAATGTCTTCGTATCACTAGTAGAGAATAGACTTTTTGTCTCGGCACATTTTTCTGGGTTACTTCCGGAATTTTTTTACAACTGGGAGTAAAATGACATTTAGTCCCGGTTGGAGGCTTTAATCGGTACTAAAGGTCCATGCCCAACTTCTCCATCTCCAGCAGGCGCCCTTTACTCCCGGTTAGTGGCTCTCTTTCCTATATAAGCAAAACAGGGATTAAATCTTTTAGGATATACTTTTGCCTCTCTTTCCTACGTACCTGAGTCTGAGCTAACATTGCTTTTTTTACATTACTCTAACAACTGATAAATGTTATCTTCTAGTACTAGTATAATAATATAATTAGTGCTAGTATAATAAAAATAATTATTAGAAAAACCTAACATCTCGTGTGGGATCATATTTTAGGTGTAAATGACTGCCAAAAAATTCTCAAGTCATTTTGACATTGACAGACTCTACGTGCTTCACAAGGATATATGGAACATTTCATCGAATCATGTCTATACCCTTGGGTTCTTAGGGATTCTGAGGTCCAAGTGTTATATTGGTCTCAAATTTTTTTCTCAGTCTCTCTGCATACATAATAATTAATGGTATAAATATTTTTATTTTATTGGGCAGTGTTTGGGGAGAAATGATTGAGAAACACCATATGACCCATTGCAAATCGCAATTGGGAGTATACCTATACCCAGTAAGTACTATATAGCTATCTTAGTTCAATTCCCTATGCTGCTTCATATATCATTCACCAGATCGGATGACGAATTAATCTTTTTCTTGTAAAGTGGAGTCCACGACAGCCACAAGGGACCAATCTATGTGGATTCTATGTTTGCGAGGGCGTCAGGGTGGATACAACAACTAAAAAAAGGCAGAAACGTGTTTATATATATCACAACACATTTGTTATTAACGTTGATATTTATATAAGTAATCATATATATATAGTAATACTTTTTTTAACTTGAAGTGAAGACTAAATGGTTGATGGAAAAAAAAAAACTTGGAAGAATACCATCTCAAAGCAATGCAAGAGAGCATAGCAGGATTTATGAATACCCAGGTCTTAGCTCCCGACGGCCAGTTCTACTTCAACCCCGACGACGTATGGTTGCCAAAGCGAAAGTGATGACAACTTAATATGTAATCGGGACATGAAGAACAATGCAAGCTTGTAATATATATGTTTTGTACTTTCAAACATGTGTACTTTAATTGTTAGTTAATATATGTTGTGTACTTTCGAAAAAAAAATGCAAGATTGTGATGACAACTGAATCGTACTTTCAAACATTTGGTATTGCGTATACATTGCTCGAACCAAAACTTTACTATACACTATACGCGTGCGTATACATATAAGAAACCAAACAAATCATGAATTAAAATGAATTCTAAAAATAAAAAAGAGACCTTTTAGTCCCAGTTGGTAATACCAACCGAGACTAAAGGTGCTTGACGGGCTACAGGCCTAGCCGCCTCTTTAGTCCTGGTTTGATAGTATCACTCGGGATTAATGGTCCACTTCTACTCCCAGTTCTAAACATTTAGTCCCCAAGTCGTACTTTCCGGGAGTAAAGGGGTTTGAAACCAGAAGTAAAAACGTGTTGTGTACTAATGTATGAGATAGTTTGAAAAATTGAATATCAAAATCTAAAAAATTAAAACAATATCTGTGGTCTGTCGTGGGCTCATGGCCAAGGTCGTTGATGAATGCGACTCAGTTTATGGTTGTGACGAGCTAGGACCACGAGTGCACGATTTTGGACCCCATGCCGCAACAACATTTTGAATGCTTCACCGGCATTGTGATCCAAGCGGCGACAAGCTCATCTGCGGCGCGGGACCTATCGCGGTGGCAAGCTATACCGATGTACACATGAATAAAGTGCTGACGACGAGGATTATTTCCCAACTTGTCCTTGTGCATTCCGTGACTTGCATGACCGGCCCAAACTCATGTCACGTGCTCATGCAAGTAAAACAACTTGCCTCTAATGATGATATAGAATATGGTTCAAAGATGGCCAAGCAACCATACATAGTTCGATTCCAATATTTTTGAAGAATAGATGACGTGGCCGCTATATAAATTTCCAAGCTGCAAGTCTTATTCAAGTAGCCATATAAGGAGTTGTATGTTCTGTCGCAACGCATAGACATATTTGCTAGTGTAATACTTACATTAGTATTTACATGTAAAATTGGGATATGTTCTTGTTTATTTTTATGAAGGCTAAGGTGGATAATTATAAAAAAATTACGGTGTTGTCTATGATAAGGCAACGGTTTTGTTTTCGTGTTGGAGAAAAACTAAATTATGTTTTTTTTTTAAAAAGAGAAACTATATTATGTCTGATAGGTTTATAAGAACCAGACTAATGAATTTACTAATCATAATGATAGAAATAGCTGAAAAAATATTATTTTTGTATTGATAACTATGTGGATATGGATGCTTTACAACGGGTGATCGAGCTGTGATGTGTGATTAGAGTAGTGATGGCGGTTCCTCGCAAACATTGACAATTTATAATACGAAGTAAATGTTTTTCCTTGCTGAAACCACACAATGGCCTTTTTAGGGCAAGTTACACAAGAAGTTACAATTAACAACCAGTAATATTCATCCATAAAAAACAACTAGTAGTAATATTCATAACTATCAACATGTGACATTTCAGAGTTGTGTTATGTGGTTCAGCAGCAGCAGTAGGTGGTGATTTTTTTTTTTGTGTGGCTTGCCACACTTAGATCTTCAGCGGCTTGTAACCCACCAACAATATAATGGATACGATTATAGATGATCTATCTCTCTTATCCAGCAACAATAATTAATAGGCCAACTCACGGCGAGGGGCCGGGTTGGGAGAGACACATCAATGTATGTCAAGCATTGAATGTGTATATAGAACTGTTAATTTTTAGTTCAAATTGTTCATGGTGTTTAGGGTTACACTTTGATGGGCTCTAGTCTGATTTGATAAAAAACTACTTCTATCACTATATAGTAGTTTGATTCGATCTAACAGACAAGATAGAAATATTTTGGATTTATTTGATATTATTCCAATTTCAGCAGTATACATGCAGTTCAAGCTTTCCTAGTGGTCCAAACTAGTACTTGCAGCAGCAATATAGGACAACGGGCAGGTTGTAACAATATTCTGTAAAATTGGTGTGCCTCAACGAGACACATTGCTGATGGCACTTGTCAAGAGTACATCCTGACATCTTATGGCAATCCACTGCAAAATGTGATGTAATAATCAATGAACAATCATGTCGCTGCAAGAAAAGAAGAGGATATAAATAGAATAGTCAAATTACATAGAAAATCTCCAAGCCCTTGAGCAAAGCAGAGCGATATGACCAACACCATAATTGCAGTAACCACCAAAAAGAAAGGCATTATTGTATCCTAGGTTTTGAGAAGAGCCATCTGATGAGGCAGCTTATTGTTTCAAATCTAATCGTACAAGTTCTCTTATCTTATGGCTTGGTCTATGATGCTTATATGTCCAAGCTTTCGACCTTTTGTAGGGGTAGATGGATAATATGGACAATACTAATGCTTCCCTCTTTGTTAAGGAGATATATCTTTATCCGACACTCATTTGATGCCTTAAAACACTACTATATCTATCGGCAACTAATTAACCATTCCTTCATATTTATGTGTGTACTGAGCCAATGAATAAATATTCCCCTCCATTTCATATTATTTATCATTGTAGCATTCAGAATTTTGTATCAAAATATTTGTCATTCTCAGATTCTAAAACACTCCACCCATCATCAATGTAGTCACAAGGTTTCTCTATTTGAAAACAAAAACACTTTGATTGCAAGTAATGAGGATAACTCCTTATTTGGTTCAAAATTTACTTTATCAACAAGTAATCTAGACAATAGAAGTAGGGCAAGTAGCCATAGCCATAAAAAAGATGAATTCTTAGCAAACTCACGAAAAACCAGATTACCTTATTTTAGAAACGCATTTTCCTTACAAACATGTGTCTAGGAGGGACCCGTCGGACCCGTTCTAGTATGGCATGGCTCACTAGAACGCATCAAATCATCGTGAAGGCGAAGAGAAGATAGAACTTTTGGAAAATCATCAATTTTTTTTTTATTTTTGAGAAATTTTGAAAAATCATCGATGTGCGGCAGAGTTGGGTTGATTTGATTGGGCCTTTTGATGGGCTTGTTTATACTTCTTACACAGAATGAAGCCCAATAATTAAGAAAGAAAGAAGGAATTTCCAAGAAAGAACGAGAGAACGGAAAAAAAAAAGGTGCGGTCCGCGTCCGCTGTGCTGAATTCGTGGACTGGCCGACGCCCCCAGTCGACTGGGTGGGGTGGCGGTGCATTCGCTATCGCTGCCGCGTTTCGGGGAGGGGGCGGGGGAGAGAGTCTTTTCCGGCGAGCCCACCACCGCACCCCAGGCGTCCTCGCCGGATGTCGGGGTTTGGACCCCGATGCTAACCCCCTCGGCCGGCATCCCGCCGCCGCCCTCCCTCTCCGCAGCTAGCAGTAGTAGCCCATCTACGTCCTACTCCCTCCTCCGCCCTCTCCGACGACGATGCCGACGCATCCCCGTCTCCAGAGCTACCGCCGTTCCCCACAACTGCTCGGCGCCGGACCCGACCACCAGCCTCCCGCCCGAGGCCCCCGCGCCCTCCACCTCCACCCCCACCTCCCCCGCCGCCGCGGCGCCCTTCACGGGGACCTACCGGGGAGCGGAGGACCCGCTCGTCTCCAAGCTCCGCACCCAGCTCGGCGTCATCCACCCGCTCCCGGCGCCCCCCATCAGCCGCTCCGTTGTCGGCCTCTTCGCCCTCTTCTTCTTCGTCGGCGCCGCCTTCGACAAGCTCTGGACGCTGCGCAAGCGCCGCCGCGCCGAGCGCGAGCTCAAGGTCAACGGCTCCTGGCCGCAGGTGCCCACCCCGAGCTTCTCCTTCTTCCTCGAGGAGAAGGACCTGCAGCGCAAGGAGTCCGTCGAGTGGGTCAACATGGTGCTCGGCAAGCTCTGGAAGGTCTACCGAACAGGCATCGAGAACTGGATCGTCGGACTGCTCCAGCCCGTCATCGACAACCTACAGAAGCCCGATTACGTCAACAGGGTCGAGATCAGGCAGTTCTACCTCGGCGAGGAGCCCCTCTCCGTTAGGAACGTCGAGCGCCGAACCTCAAGGCGGGCCAACGACCTGCAGTAAGTCCCCCTTTCTCTTCTCTTCTCTTCTCTTCTCTCTAATGGACCGACCAGCTAGCCAGCTATTGCTTCCACCCATTAATATCATCATGTGCTCCAGGTACCAGATTGGCATTCGCTATGCCGGTGGAGCACGCATGGCATTGGCACTCTCCTTGAAGTTTTCCAAAGTACCTGTCGTCGTGCCCGTCTGGGTTCGAGATTTTGATATCGATGGGGAATTGTGGGTTAAACTGAGGCTCATACCAACAGAACCGTGGGTGGGAGCTGTATCTTGGGCTTTTGTGTCCCTTCCCAAGATTAAGTTTGAGCTTTCACTGTTCCGCCTATTCAATCTTATGGGTACACACCTGCTTCTCCAAACTGTTAACATTTCCAGTTGCAACTAAGAAATTTCATTGCTCCTGCATCAGTTGGTGCCTTGTAGCTTGAATGTCTTGAACGTACTTATGGAATTTGGACTATTGATTCTTACGCAAGATGCATGGCTTTGGTGGACTGTTATTTATAGATGTGTCCTTGTAAACCACCATATACTTGTTCTGCACTTAGGAGCTATTTCTAGGATACTATCTGATGTTTCAGGTTTAACCAATAAATGGAATTATAACATGAGAGGTGCTTCTTATGTTTAGATTAAAATAGTGCCAATATCCTCCATTTTTCTAGCATTTGGATGGCTGGCACACCACAGACTCCTTGCAAAGTCAGAAACCTGCAATCCTTTACCGAAAAAGATCACTTTCCAAATTTTAAAGCCACTCACAATCACAGTCAGCTTGTTTATGAGACACAAATCAAATAACCAAATTGACTTTTTGGGGGGGGGGGGGGGGGTGCAACATTCAGTTTCGTATGCTGTAGCTAGTAGGTGGTGTATTGTGGACATTTTCTGTTCTTTCTTTTCTCTGATATCTCTACAGCATCATTTGTTACGAATTTGATGCTTGGCTGACAATATGCTCACATTTTTGCATGGACATGGTGCCTATCTCCACCAGCGATTCCTGTTCTGTCTATGTAAGCACGTCTGTCTTAAACGTTATCACCGTTCAATGCTGTGCATTTTTGCTGGTCCAATCATCTATTCTTAGTAATGCAATGTTCCCTACAACTTGCAATTAGTTTTGGTGCATTTATTCTCAGTACAGTTGCTATTTAGGCTATTTTTGTAGTGATTGTTACACCTGTTCCCGTCTTTGCCCTCATTAGTCTAAGTTTCGGATGATAATAAAGGTTATACCATGTGAGCCTTATAGTTTGTGAAATTTTACACAAGCTATTAAGCTAACATGGTTATTCCTGGTCATGCTTAGTTGCTTAATTGGATATCACCTTGTTCCTGTGAATACGACTTACAGATTCCTTGAAATGTCTCTATGGATTTATGGTTAAAACATCTAGCTCATATAAAACTGCATGCCTGCCTACAGCTTTAATGTAGCTAACTTATATACATGTGATGTAGATAATGTTTCAGTATTTTGTTTGTATCATGTATATCAGGAAGTCCGCGATTGCTCCTAAATGCAGTGTTCTTTAGAACAGCTGTTTGTTGAACAATTTTGTATGTTTGTATTTCACAGTCTTGTTTACAGCTAGACATGACCTGATAAATTACAATCACCAGGTTTCTCACAGAACTTCTGACAGAAGATCTACCACGTCTCTTTGTGCGGCCCAAAAAGATTGTCCTTGATTTTCAAAAGGGGAGAGCTATGGGACCTGTTCCAGGAAGTGTTGCAAGTGATATAATTCAAAATGTTGCAAGTGACCTGATCCAAGAGGGGAATAAAGACTTTGTTGGAGAGCTATCGGTGACACTAGTTGATGCCAGAAAGCTTAGCTTTGTCTTATTTGGTAAGAGGTCTTTGTCTGCCAATTGAATTCTACGATTCATCAAGAGATTGCATCTGCTTATTACTCTCCAGTCAGAAATAAATGATTTCTCGACCACACCGACACTGTTACCACTTTCCAGGACACAACTTTGACCGCTAAGTTTTGTTAAAATATATTTGAACATATTGCAAAAGTATGCAATTATAGATCTTTTTATACAAATCTACCCATATCATTTTTTTAATATCGTCTAAACCTAACATATGAAAATATTTTGTAACCAAAGTCGGAAATGGCTGACTTCAGACAACCAAAAAGTGTCATTTATTTCATTATTTGTGACTGGAGGGAGTAGTTAAGAGCTGAGATCCAGTTCATCAATTGTTTGTATTAAGTAAGAAAATGCTGTAAATAAAAAATCTCTTTGGTAATGAAGTCCAAAAGTAGAGTACAGTAGGCCTAACAGATTTTTGGGGCCAACATAAAATTACTTTCATAGTTTCTAGGCTTAGCAATGTTAGTTTTAATCATGTCCAAAGTAGCACAGGAACTTTTTTTTTCCCAGCTGAGCTATATTTGCTATGGAACTGGTTGAACGGTTAATATCTTGACTGAAAGAAGTACATGGCTGAGTGGTAGTACCCTAAAGTATGCTCGCTCTTAGTTCAGCCAAAATTATGCTATAGTATTTGGTGTTCGATTAAAAAAATCCGTCGAAGCTGGAAAAAAACAGAAGTAAGAAAAGTCAACTCCTTTTGATATGCGACCAGTTTCACGTCGAACTTGACATTATACTTCTCGTGCAGGCAAGACAGATCCTTATGTTGTCATGATTCTTGGTGATCAGGTGATAAAGAGCAAGAAGAACAGTCAAACAACTGTGATTGGACTACCGGGAGAACCAATTTGGAATCAAGTAAAGTTTCAACACTCTGAACACATGTGTGTTTTCTGAAGACTCATTTCATGCACGCTATCATGCTTATAGATACAACATCAAACAGGATTTCCATATGCTTGTCACAAATCCCCGCAAACAGAAGTTGACCATTCAAGTGAAGGATTCAATTGGTCTAACTGACATCACTATTGGCACCGGAGAGGTATATTTGAGTGTGTGCAGAAGGTTTCCTTTTTGCATTGCCCATTATATTTGTATTTGATATATGACTGTGACTGTGTCCAACATGCATAGATGGAAGCCAGGTGAATGGGTCTTGGTTTTCCCTGTCATCTTGGGACTTGGGCATGTTTTGTTAAGTTGGGATGGGGGTTTCTGATAGTGTTTTTGTCAGGTTGAGCTAGGGTCACTTAAAGATACAGTACCTACGGACAAAATCGTGACTTTATATGGAGGATGGAGTTTGTTTGGGAAACGAGAGGCTGGGGAAGTTCTACTTCGGCTGACATACAAGGCATATGTCGAGGACGAAGAGGACGAGGCGGTGAGAACTGAGTTTGGTGCCGGTTATGCCTCAGACGAGGATGTGCTGGACTACGTTGGTGGCATGAGCAAGGGTAGTGATTTCGTAGGTAAAGAAAGAGAGACTTTCATGGATCTCCTCGCCGCGCTGCTGGTGAGCGAGGAGTTCCAAGGCATAGTGTCATCCGAAACAGGAAGCTCGTCGAGAGAAGGCGAGCAGGCGGGCAATGGGCCAGGAAGCACCGACAGCATCGTCGCCTCTACTAGCGCTAGCGCAGCGGCTGATACAGAGGCATCCACTGTGTCAAACAGCTCCACAGGTGAAGCTAATGTTGTGTTGTGCGCACTTTTGTGCTTGATTTGCTTGCCGTGGTAGAGTATCTGCTGGTTTTTTTCTGAGACTGATTGGTCGTGCAGATACAGCTTTGGTGTGGCTGGCGGCCATAACGAGTGTGATGGTGCTGGTGTCATCCAACCTCGGTGGCTCAGGCTATTTCAATCCGTGACCGTGAGTGAAGGCAGAGAGGTAAGGCAGCATTTGCATTGCATTAGGGCAGAGAGGAATCTGCCGGCCCAGAGGCTGTTCGGCTGCGCTTGCTATGGCTGCTGCTGCAAAGTTGTTGTGACTGAAGCTGGGTGGTTGTTTGGTCGTAAAGGATGACAAGAAGAGAGTTTTGTTCTTGTTTCCTCTTTGCTCTTTTTTTTTTTCCTTCTTTAAAGGCAAGATAGTACCTGATTCGTTTTTGTTGTCACCTTTCCTTCCAGCAAGTGAAGAGAGCCAAGTGTATATTCATTTTTGTATGTTCATTTTTGCATTCCGATTGCTGAACATGGACGGGGATTTCTCTTCTGGACTCGTTGCTCGCACCGCGCCTAGGACGAATGAATACCTTGTGCCGGTTTCTGCCGGTCGGTGCCATTGCATCACATTTGCATTGCATTGTTGCATTATTGATGGATGGAGTCCAGTGGTGACATGACTCCAGTGCCATGCCATAACCATAATGTACCCCGTGCTGATCCAACCATCCGAAGCTGCCACAATACTACACTAAACTAACTTGTTGTATTCCAGTGATGTGCGTGCTACTGCTTTACTACAGTACTACTATTGTACTCCTTTTATTAAAAAAAAATATACTTCTATGATTTTTATTGGAGGTCAATGTACTTAAAAGGTTACATATTTATTCTTATCAAAACTATTGTAGCATATAATGATTGTACTTAAGAAATAGATAGAGAAAGTTAAAAAAAAAAACTATTGCAACTAAGTGGATTATATCTATATAAATATAAATTAAATATATTTATCTTAGAACAAGTTTTAAATGTTCGATTTAAGAAGCTTATTTATTTTGAGACTTATGGAACACAACGGCAGGACTACTGCATACTGCAGCGTGGATCTGGAAGAGATGGACACATCACCGACGATGATGTTGATCGGACGAGTACGGAGTATACCAGAGTGTGATGCCTCAGTTATGGCGACGCGCATAGTTTCATTTGTTTGTTTCCGAGTTTGCCACGTCACTATAACATTTGATTCATGTTTTTCTTTACAATAAACATTTGGTTCATGGTTGAAACAACGTTCTGCAATAGCTTTTGCGTCTTGTAAGCACACTCACAGTGGTGGTCATGGCTTTAATGAAGGACCGTAGGTAGGCTTTACGCTGATACGACTATACGAGGGAGACAAAAGAACCGGAAGATTCGAGAAATTTTATGAGAAAAGCAAGTGATACATCCAATATTAAGTTATTAATCTTGCTCTTATCACCTAGCGTTGAAACTCGACTCTTTTCTCTTGTCAAATAAATTTGATTACATGACACCGCCTCGTTAAATTAGAAATTTAGAATGAAACTCTAGCATAAAGCAGTTTCGACAGGCGATCGAGAGGACCGCTAATCTAAATAAATTCCTTGCCATCTTAATTCCCCTCCATATGATGCAATTAAATGGTCTAGTCTTGTGTGTGTGTGTGTGTGTGTTTTTTTTTTTTGAAGGCAAGTCTAGTCTTGTGTTGTTGGGCATATACACAGACAGACCCAGAGAGACGAAACGACCTTCTATAGTTTCTCGGCTACCCATGCTAGTACTAGTACGACCATCAGTGACTAGTAGAGACAGACGTGGCAAGCCAGAAGCCACGAAAAGGGCACCCTCGAGAATTAATAAACATCGACGTAAATTCAATCGGTTCTAAATTATACGTGTGACTTTGATTTTTTTTACATCTGTTTTAATTTACTACATAATTTAATATAGTAAAATAGATAAATAAAAAAAAGCGACGTGTAATTTGAAATTAGGGGAGTCTGATCCCCTCGATAGGATGCATGTGACATGTCTAGCCTCTTTTGAGTGCTGCTTTAAACTCTGATCCGTACCCATGCCATGCATGTCCAGAGGGACCAAACAATATAATCCTACGTCGACTACCGGTACGTTCGGCGTTTATTGGGGCAGTTCTCCTCATTATTATCGGTCGGCTGCGTGTGATTCTTGTTGCTGCAAACAAAGTTACAGCGGCTGGCTTGCCACGGTTTCTTGATCTTGATCTTGTCCCAAAAAAACAGCAGATATGAGTCATGGTTCTAGAAATAGGTCTGCATGCATGGGTATGGGCCACAGTGCTCAACCCATATTCTCGATCTTGCAGCACGGCGGTCCGGGCGACCCATGGTTTCCGGTGCCCGCCCGCTCCATGGGCCCATGGGCCCATGCGGTCATGTGTGTGTACCTATAAACGAAGGAGGGTGTCGTTGCTTCTAACTCCCCACTCCATTTTCTTCAGGCCGGCCGGCGACGAGCGAGCTTTCACTCTCCCCTGAGGTGAAGGTGCGTCTCTTTCTTTGCCTACCATTCTCCCCATAGGTCGTCTATTTAATCTCTTGCTAGTACTAGTATTAGTATTTGCCATCTTTACACTCTTTTTTTTTTTGTTGATATTTTCTACGCTTGAAAAAAAATGCCATACACACCACACCGCACACTTCAGCTTGGAGGATTAATTCAAGAGAAGTGCCGTTTTTGTTAGACGAGAATCGAGAAAAAAAAAAATCAAGTGTTTGATATGCCGCTTCCAAGATCTTTGCGCACACCACCTAAATAAAAACTAGTAAATAAATCTATGAATAATCATGTCATCACCAACAAACCCCGCCAAAAAAAAAAAAAAAACGGCGAGGAAGCAGAAAACCCACCCAAGCGTGCTGCATTCCTGATGCGGTGCGGCGTGCTGGCCCAACCCAACCCAAATGCGGGGAGGCTCAGCCGCTGGGGCTCCGTTGCGGCGTCGCCCTCGCCACTGGAGTGCCGCCGCGGCGCTTCACATTGGAGGTGGGAGATGGGAAGAATGGCAGCCGGCAGTTACGAGGAGAGCCATCCGCTGCGCGTCTCCTCGACGCCCACATCGTTGCCTCCCCTTCCTTCGTCCGGTCCCTCTTACGCCCGCCCACCAGAAACAAATCTGTGTTGCAAATTACCTTTTTTTTTGTTTTTATCTTTTGATTGAGAAATTTCCAGCAAGAAATGCATATTCCAAAAATCTTTTTTTCCCCACCTTGAGTTTCCTGATTATGTTAGTTGCGGTGGAAGGCCGATGCCATCTTCGCTGAGATGCCGCAAACCAGATTAGCTAGGAGAAATAATGGCGCCTTCAATTTGAGCGAGCTCATGTATGCAACTGGGAATCCCCACTTTGTCATGTGGACGAAGTTTTACTTACCTTGCATAGAAAGTTTTACTTACCTTGCATAGCGAGGCACGGTTTATTTGTTCAGTCTTTAGTCTCTATCAGTGAAGGCATATATATGACTGTTGATTTAAGCTATAGCAGTTCAGTAATTGGTAGTAATACAGTACAATAAATAGTACTAGTATTTGCCTTCTCTGTTTTTGAGTCCATCCGGACCCTCAGAGGTCGTACAGAGTTGTTTTGCCTTTATTGCCCGTCCCTACAATTAATTAGTGCTAAAGCTCTCCTTTTTCTTTCATCATCTGCAAATAAATTTCGAATTTAAATGTTTCTTCACATCTTTTCAATTCAGAAAACAGTGTTTTGTAGTTGCCCAATCCTCCTTCCTTATGAATTGTAGGATAGTATACGCATGTTTCATTTGACACATGCTATTTATGTTTTCTACTAACTTGTTATCTTCATTTATGCTGATAGACTGTCACCTCTTAGGATTTTTCTGCAGTTGGTTTTAAAAGCATCAGTGCTAATATAGGCCAAAATTTAAGACTGTGCCTCAAAGAATTTTTATGGGAAAATAAAATGTAAATAAACGCAGAGACCATATGACCCTACAAGTAGTAGAAACCAGACACTCCTGTTCACGTACAAGGTGTTTTACATGCCTATGTTATTTACACTACATCTTCTTTGGCCAGTCAACTCTGATGATCATGGACACAATGTCAGTCCGTTTTCCGCAATATCCTTTTTCAGTTGCCATCATAATTTTGAAAGATGGAATGGAAGCGACATGCATGTACATTGATTTTATGCTTTTTTTTCTTCACAGAAGTAGATGCTGCCTTGAGACATGGTGGATTTGCAAACTCCTCGAGTGCGTCCCAAAAGGAAGAAGGTTTTAGTGGACTACTTGGTGCGACTCAGATGGATTCCTGCTGTCTTTATAGCCCTTCCAATATCTGCGCTGATCTACTTCAGTGTCTTTGTGGGGAACACATGGTCTGCCATGAAATCTGAGAAACGTCGACAGAAGGAACATGAGGAGAATATAAAGAGAGTTACGAGGCGTCTTAAAGAGAGGAATCCAAAGAGGGATGGCCTTGTTTGCACTGCTAGGAAGCCATGGGTGGTTGTTGGCATGCGCAATGTAGACTACAAGCGTGCCAGACATTTTCAGGTCGACCTTTCTGCATTCAGGAACATTCTTGAGATTGACACAGAGAGGATGGTGGCCAAGGTCGAGCCTCTTGTTAGCATGGGTCAGATAACCAAAGCTACCTGCCCGATGAATCTTTCGCTCGCTGTGGCTCCTGAGTTTGATGACCTCACTGTTGGTGGTCTGATAAACAGTTATGGAATTTCAGGGGGGCTCTCACATCTATGGCCTCTTCTCTGACACAGTCGTGGCGATGGAGGTTGTTCTTGCAGATGGTCAGGTTGTGAGAGCTACCAAGGACAATGAGCACTCTGACCTTTTCTATGGCATGCCATGGTCCCAAGGCACAATCGGGCTCCTTGTTTCAGCTGAGATCAAGCTCATCCCCATTAAGGAATACATGAGGCTCACATATACTCCTGTCAGGGGGACCTTGAAGGAAATCGCGGAGGCTTATGCTGATTCTTTTGTGCCAAGGGATGGTGACCCTGCCAAGGTCCCTGACTTTGTAGAAGGGATGGTGTACTCATCCTCAGAGGGTGTGATGATGACCGGTGTCTATGCCTCGGAAGAGGAGGCGAAGAAGAAGGGCAACAGGATCAACCGTGTAGGCTGGTGGTTTAAGCCCTGGTTTTACCAATATGCTGAGATGGCTCTGAGGAGGGGTGAGTTTGTGGAGTACATCCCTACGAGGGAGTACTACCATCGCCACACTAGATCCCTGTATTGGGAAGGAAAGCTGATCATACCGTTTGGTGATCAGTTCTGGTTTAGGTTCCTGCTTGGCTGGCTGATGCCACCAAAGATTTCCTTGCTCAAGATCACCCAGGGTGAAGCTATCAGGAACTACTACCATGACAACCACGTGATCCAAGACGTGCTGGTGCCGCTTCACAAAGTCAGTGACACTCTTGAGTTTGCTCACCGTGAACTGGAGGTATATTTTCCTTTATTTCTTTCTTTTTTCCTTTTGCCTCGATGGTCCAGTCTAGAGTCTCTAGACCACCCTCTTCAACTTGGTTGGGTTGGGATTCAGAATTTTTTTTTTTTCTGATCTTAGGTTTACCCAGTGTGGCTGTGCCCGCATCGGATGTACAAGCTTCCCGTGAAGACGATGGTGCGTCCGGAACCAGGATTCGAGCAGCATCACAGGAAAGGTGACACCAACTACGCCCAAATGTTCACCGACGTTGGCTTCTACTATGCTCCTGCCTCTGTTCTACGGGGTGAGGAGTTCAATGGTTCCGAAGCAGTGCATAGGCTGGAGCAGTGGCTCATCAGGAACCACGGGTACCAGGCGCAGTATGCGGTGTCTGAGCTGAGCGAGAAGGACTTCTGGAGAATGTTTGATCCCTCACACTACGAGCACTGCCGCCACAAGTACGGCGCTGTAGGGACCTTCATGAGCGCCCACTACAAGTCCAAGAAAGGCAAAAAGAGCGAGGCGGAGGTGCTCGAAGCTGAAGCTGCCATCCTAGAAGCTGCTGATGCTGATGCGGAGTGATGTAACAGGGCTTGACTTTGATTCCATTTCCATCTATCATGGCTACTCTAAACATCCAGTTCTGAACTATGTGTGTGTGTGTGTGTATCCTTTTCCCTGTATGTGTGTTGTTGGAAGCTGTTGAATAAATTTAGGCTGTAATCACCTTTCGCTAAACAGTCACTGATATATTGATGGCAACAGTCTGATAATACATTTAGTTGGAGTTTTTGCATTTTCATTCTGATAACCATTTTCCCCCAATATATTCTGCTAATATATACATAATTAAATCACTCTTCTTCTGTAAATCTCTGCACACCCTATTTTTTGGGGGTAAGTTTGCCTGCCAGAACATACGCATGCAGTCATCAGCTGAATCTTATTCCATTTCCTGAACATCAAGCAGCACATTCTGAGTCTCGTTTTTTCTGTAACCTTTTCTGTAACCTTTGCACATTCTGAGTCTCTTCTTACTGCAAATTAAAAGAGTGGCAGTGCTACTGCCTTTATTTTATTTAATAAAAAAAAGAAGGTCTGAAGGTGAAGCTTTGTTAATTTTCTTGAGAGAAGAGATTTGAGCTTTGACTATTCCTTTGGTTGCTGTATCCGCCCCCCTCAGGCGTAAAAGTGCGGTCAGGCCCACCTGTCATCGAATGTAGACAGGCCCACGCCGAGCCCAATACCCACCCGCGCTCAGGATGGCGGGAAGCAGGGATTAATTTCCCGCGCTTTTTCCCCCGTCTCCTGCCCGCCTTTAGGCTGCCTTGAGATCCCCCTCCCATCGATCCTCTCATCTGCCCATCCGCAACCCATTCCGCCGCCGCCGCCGCCGCTCGTGACTGGAAAGATGATGCCGTTTAGCCAACCCGACTTCTCGCCGTCGCAGATCACCCCCTCCCAGAATGCCGCCGCCGACTCCACCACGCCTTCCAAGGTCCGTCCTCTTGCTCTTGCCGCGGACTCCCCCTTTTGCTTTCTTCAACCTCAAACCGTCGGTTTCCTTACCCATGGAGTGTTCGGGTGATCTGATCTGCAGATGCGCGGCGCGTCCAGCACCATGCCGCTCACCGTGAAGCAGGTCGTCGACGCGCAGCAGTCTGGCACCGGCGAGAAGGGCGCTCCGTTCGTCGTCGATGGCGTCGAGATGGCTAACGTACGCGGGCCTTAGATTCGATGCCCCTCTTCCTATGTGCTATGCGTTTCACAGCCTTTCCTCTTCTTCGTGCTTTGATTCGTCAGCCGCGGTTCCCTTTTCAGGTTCGACTTGTGGGGATGGTCAATGGCAAGACGGAGCGGACGACCGATGTGACATTCACGCTTGATGATGGCACCGGCCGCCTCGATTTCATCAGATGGTGAGCCTGCCGTAGCACTGCTTGTTTGGTTTGTCTCATAGTCAATCCCAGAAACTTATCAGAAAACATCACCATTTATTTACTCATAAACACCAATGCCGAACATGCACACTGGGTTATAACCACAAAACTACATAGGTACTGTGAGAGGCATACCTGTGCAAGTGGATGGTTTCAGTAGCGGTTACATCTGTTGTTCCTTCCAACGACTGAACCTACCTTGCCATTGTATGCTTCCTATCAACCTCCTTAACAAGTTCAAGTTCTCCCTGCAAGGATAGTGATTCTAGTATGACCTGATAAGTTGTTGAAGTGATGCAAACTGCACTGTTGATGCCAACTTGTCAAGAAAAGCTAACCTGAAAGTAATCATATAGTGCTGCTGGCCTTAATAACTGCTTGCAGAATTCGTGTTTCATTGTTAGTTTACCAAATCTTGATGCAAAGGTATAGTGCAAAATATTCTGCAAACCAATTTAATAACCACCTGGCCCTTGAAGTATGTACTCAGTCTGCACTTCAGTGAAGATCTTTTCCCCCTTTTGTGAAAAGAAATGGCTGGCTAGAGTTCTGCCAATAATATATTGATAAGGAGATCTTTGTATTGTATTATAAAAAAAAAAAAAGACATAGTCACCAATGTTAGGCCAATTACACATTCCTATGTTCAACCAAGTTATCCATGGCTTATCATGTTGGCTGTCTGCGAGTAATAGGTTTCCTTACACACAGTTATGTCGTTTATGTTTCTGTTTCGCAGGGTGAATGATGCTTCAGATTCTTCTGAAACTGCTGCTATTCAGTAAGTATGAGCTACAGCCTTTACATTGTTCCTAAAGCTTCAGTATGTTTTCTGGAGGAAAGTCGTCATGCTTTTGTGCGGATAGATCACAGTTTTTCTCTCTTTGGTTATCAAGGAATGGTATGTATGTCGCGGTCATTGGAAGCCTCAAGGGACTTCAAGAGAGGAAGCGCGCTACTGCTTTCTCAGTCAGGTATTGTGGCAGCAACTTCGTTTAAGCTGAACGATTCTTGCAATGCAGCCAAGAAATAATATATTGATTTCTTTCAGGCCTATAACTGATTTCAATGAGGTCACGCTGCATTTCATTCAGTGTGTTTGGATGCATATAGAGAACACGAAATTAAAGGTGTCACCCTTTCCTGTACTAAGGTCATTGCAATACTCCATGCTCTTTCCCGTGGCTTTCTTTTACAAGGCTTCTGGTTTATCTCATAGGCTGGCAGTCCTGCACGAACCAGTTCTTCTATGGGAGTGTCAGTCTCAAGTGGATTCAGTGAAAGCACACCAACATCTTTGAAATCGAATCCAGTAAGTTATAGTTGTAGTTATTGCATTGATTATTTAATCAAAACCTCTTCACATATCACCATGTCTTACTAATTCCTATAGGCACTGGTGACCAGCGGAGCAAGTGGATCCATTACTGATTTGAGCACACAGGTGCTTGATATTTTTAAAGAGAACCTGTAAGTTGCATATCAATGGCCCCTCCTTTTTCCTTGAACTATGTTTTGACCAGCCTTTCCAATATTGCCCTAAAAAAGTTTATATTACACATAATCATCCTTCTTTCTTTTATTTCTTTCTTATCAAAATATGATTCTGCATTACTTGTCCTAATTACCCTTTCACTTAGCAAATAAAAAGCTGATTTGTTCTGATGCCTTGGTTAGCAAGTTTTCGCATCTTTATTTGTCATTCTATTGTTGACAGTGAGAGTGAGCATGGGGTGCATGTTGATGAAGTATACAAGCGGTTCAAACTGCCAAAAGAGAAGATCAAGTAGAGCTCTCTCTCCCTCCCTCTCCACTTTCACTAGCACACACAGAAAAACAGAGTTCTCAGCGGTTCCTTTTGTTATGCAGGGCGGCTATTGATGACCATGTGGACGGCGGGCTTCTTTACTCAACAATTGATGACTTCCACTTCAAGTCAACTTAACGGATTGAAGTTGTAGCCAAATCAAACGCAATCAGTCTGCTCGAATGGCCGAGGACTAAGTATCACTTGACAGAACTGATTCTGCCTTCCTGTACTAACCAAAGTCTGATAAGGGAGGGAATTTTGATGGTGTCGAACCTATCTATGATGGTCCTCAATGTATGGGTTATGGAAATATCATGTTGCGTCAACTAGTTGATTTGCATCATCTGATGAAGTTGTGTCACGGAGGACTTTTGATGTTGTTAGATCTATCTAAGATGGCCCTATCCTGTATGCATGGGTTATGGAAACATTATATCTTGTGTCAACTAGTTGATTTTCGTCATCAGATGAAGTTGTGCCAGTGAAGATGAGTAGTAACTCTGTGTCTCAGTACTGACAAGTCCATATGGTGGTATATTTTCATCATTGTGTAGTCGTTTTGTCAGTATGATGTGCTATTCTGTTGATGAAATTATGTGCCGATGCAGTGCTGGGTTGATATAAGGTTAAAAGTTATTTTGCTGCTTTTAAGCAACAGTGGTGCCAGATGGTTGCATATTACAGTAATCCATAGCGACCATAGCTGGTGGATTAACTAAACAAATTGTGAATTGGTCATGTTTGTCCATGTGTGCAAACACTACAAATACAGTTGTAGATGACTGAATTGAAAGAGCCATGAAAAGATACAGACGGAGAGATGGACAGACAGACATTCGTAGAGTGGCCAATAGCTTGATTCGGGTAGCTGGTCCAATCGCAATCTGGAGCCAATAATTTAGATGCAAAAGCAGGCCAGGCACACATGCACAGCGAGTTCACTGGCACTGTGCTCTCATCAAGAGAAATGAGTTATTTGCAGTGCCTCAAAATCCATTGCAAAATTCTGCATCACTGATAGATATAGACGTGCAGTTTTGTTGATGATATTGCTAAATAGCTGATTTCTGTTAGAAAATGGAAGCAACCAACAAGACGCAGAATGTACTGACGGGATCAATTGTAACTGATAGTAACAAATATGGCGACGGGATCGATGGAATATAGCTACCAGAACTGTATATGTTACTGGAGGGAGAAGGACACTGTTGTTAATTAGTGGTTGGAAGATGTAATTAGTTTATGGTGTGGCCATATATGCACATTATTGTACCGTCACCTAATTAATGCACACGAGCTGATTCATAATGATGATCGAGCTGGTCCTGCCTGCCTAGCTTGTAGCTACGCAACCTTGAAGGAGAGACGTGTTGAAGATAATCGAAAAAAGATCCCTTAAATATAAATATATTTTCTATAGATATGCACCTAGCTAGAAAAGGCAGGCCGGGGAAGATGGAAACAAAAGAATGGATCGAAACGGATTTCATGCATTACATGGATCGTCGTAGTGGGCCGATGATCATTGCATAGGGATGGTGCTGTCGAGCGTTGGCACAACATCACCACCTGGCACATCTGATCCGTTTGGTGCTTACCTGCTGCTTTAATTTGCCTGCTTTCTGCTTCTTGTTACCTACTGTATCTGCTAGTAGCTGTGCACTGATGAGTACATCTCCGTCGTCTCTAAAACATATATCTCTAATTATAACTATTGGTAAAAATTTTTATTTAAATTTCTGTATGGACATGTGCCCTGTGATTATTATTTTTATTGTACTTATTTATTTACTTCATGCACGTACTGCTGCATAGCATAAATTAAATATTATCACTGCTAGTTATTGGTGATAGTGGACGGTGATGATCACCGGCAGTTGGTGCGCATGCATGCTTGTGATGCTAGAACTAGAATAGAATAGAATAGCGAATACACGTGAAAACTCTACTCATGGCCGGCGCATGTGATAGATGCTTGGTACGTAGTACGTGCACAGGCACAACCACCTCGATCCATTGGCCCGCCCGGCCCGGCCGTGATCCTTCCAATAATGTCCATCCCATCCATCAACAATAATATTTATTGTCTAGCCTTAGTCTCGTATATAATATACTTATGATGGATGCACTGGAAGCATAAGTATATACGAACGATGTGGTCTTCAACGGTATGCCGCATTCGCATAAACGCCTCTCAACATGCATAGATGTTTGTGAATCTTGGTGCTCGATCGGGGAATGATTACCTTGTGGTGTAATTTAGTTTCATTAAGAATTGACCTCTACTACAGAAATTCTTGCTACAACCCCACATGTATCGAGTCATTTGTAGCTGAGTAAACAAGCGTTTTGTTGCTCCAATGCAATCGAGTAGGTGGGGAGTACTCCCTTCCAATTTCATAAAAAAGTCAAACCATGACTTATATGTTTGAACAATTATAAAAAGAGTAAATTGCATCTACCATACAACAACTTGAAATATGGGTGCAGATTGGTCCAATAACTTATAAAATACCCAATTTAGTGCAACAACTTCTCAAATTGGTGCATCTATAGTCCAAATATTTGAACCATGCTTATATGTTTTAATAAGCATGCACAAAAGGAACACTTTTTTTCTAAATTTGTACTACAGTTAAAATTATAACCAGTATTTGAAGTTTTAATAAGTTGAAGACGTCAATTAATTCACAAGGGTAAGTTATTGTGGCTTTTATTAGTATTTTTTTAAAAAAATGTGCAATGGTAGGATGAAAAATTCTAAAAAAAAGTAAGTTTGAAAAAATACATACCAATTTGTACAAGATGGCATAGCCTGATATTTATTTTGATCATGATACTAAGAAAAAAATACTAAAATGACACAATACAATCTAAATGTATCATATTTCTAACATTTGGACCATAGATGCACCAATTTATCAAGTTATTGCACCAAATCGAGTATTTTGCAAGTATTGGACCAGTAAACCCACATGCCAAGTTGTTGTATCAAATTAAATATTTTATAAGTTGTTGGACTAATTTGCACCCAACAGCCAAGTTGTTGTATGGTGCATACAATTTACTCATTATAAAATTACCAATATCTTATAGATCAAAAAGAGTGCCATCCTTTAATTAGAATTGTCACAGAATATATTTTCTAGTATACCAATATATAAAATTCAGTGACATGCATATATATGTTTTTGACTGTTTGGGTGTACTACATGTGGTTGTATCTCGGTACCAAAAAAGAGAAAGTTTTCTATAAGGTTTGTATCATAAGTCAAACCATATCATACACTCTTTTCTTATAAATTGTAAGCCTATTTTACTTTTTGTACATAGATATGTTTTGTGAATTGGTATATGTAGATTTTGCTATGTACGTAGACATGCGTATATATAGATACATAGAAAAATCTATATACCAAAAAGAGTAAAACGACTCATAATTTGGAGGGGGGCACATATTTGGCAAAAAATTATATAGAAATATAATATATTTTGTACAAAATTAGCTAGTATCATTAGATTTATTACAAAATATATTTCTCGTATACTAATTTGGTGATAAATATTAAAATTCTTTTCTATATAAACTTTGATAAAGTTAAGATGATTCATCTTAGGATTGGATGAATGTAGAATTATAATATTCGGGCGTTGCTATAGATCAAACCCCATGGATGATTGGCTCCCATCATGTCTCATTATTAGGCCTTTTTTTTTTGTAAGGTGGACAATTTGCCCGTTAACAACACAATTGTGGTGACTACCAATGTGCACGATTTCAAAATCTAGGGTTATGGTCCTCTCTTCAGGTTCATATATATGGTGGGCACACATATATGCGGCATTAATTGTATACTTGAGCTACTGTGGGTATCTTAGAGGGAAATAAAGCATGCACTTATAGTAGAAGAAATAGTATGAGTAGTGCATGTGGTTCCTACATTATTATTTTGGTATTCTCATGCTCGATCCTAAGCTCTAAAATTGAAGATGCATATCCCTAAACTATTTGAGGACTTTAATTTCAATCCAAAGCAGAATTGATCAACATGGAGCACTTTTAGTACGGACACACGACCGACATGTGGGTCTAGTACAAGAATCTCCATTATACTTTAGCCTTGTCGGATCTATTTCTCGCTCAATCATGTCATCTCTTAGAACAACTCATACTCACGCATCCACCCTCTCTTCTCCTAAAAATAAAGTGAGACAATCAGGGCTTGTTTAATTGTTTTAGTTTGTTTAAATCGGCTCTTGAAAATTAGAAAGCTGGGTTCTAGAAAATGAACTAAAATTGAAAAGGAAAAGAGCTTATCTGCTTGATTTTGAAGTAATGAGAAGCTAAACATTTTAAAAAAAAAACAATAGCAAAAAGTCAACAATTAACCATAAACCAAAAGTGAAAAAGTTAACTTCAAGCAAAAACCTAAAATCTACAGCTCGAACAAACACAAAAAAGTTAATTAGTTGGGGGCAGCTAGCTAGTGGCGGCACCGCACGTGTGAGGGAAGTTGCATAGCTAGCACTTTTAGTTGGGGGCAGCACTACCACACACCGCCACCATGCATCTATCCTCGCTCGGGCCCCCCTCTTTATTTGCTCCTAGTATATGATGATGGCCACCGCCTCTCGATCTAGCAGCTCGCTCATATCTCTTTCTTTCTTCCCCTCGCCTACCTCTGCCCTCTGCCTGCGGCTGCCGGCATCTCCCACCCATGGTGGTTGTCGTCCCAGCTGGACCTGGACCTTGAGCTGGGGCAGCCGGTGTTTAATTTTATGGCGGCGCGGCGCGGCCTCCGATCCATCCACCCCTCTTGGATCGATCACCGGCCGCAGCTCCATGGCTCCATCGTCTATTTATAAGCCCTCATCTCTCTCCCTCTCTGGAAGCTGAGCTCCCTCCGATCCTCCTATATATCCTCCGTCCTCTCAAATGCAAATACCTTGTCCGTCCCCCTCTCCCTCTCTCTAGATCACACACATGTATACCCTATCTCACTCAGATTAGAGAGAAGAGTAATAAGCTAGAGAGTTATGCAAGATTAGATTATCAGATTATAATAGAGAGATAATTATATATGTGCGGTAAGCTAGCCAACAATCAAATTAAGGGATGAAAAGCTAGCTAGCAGAAGATGGTGATCATGTTCTCCACAGGCTTTCTTGAACTGTGAACTTGTGCGTGTCTCTAATTGTTAATTAGACACAGAATTGGATTATTTTGGTTTCTCTTAATGCTTAATTGCCTCGCCTTGTTGATGGTTCAAGAAAGTCCTTGGAAAACATGGTGCACACATCTTTCATCGCTTTATTCATGACAAATCCGCGGTATATATCGATCCACTATCGTCTCCTGTGTCTAGGTAAATATGTATTCGTCTTACTATGTCTTAATTCCTGATTATTTTCTAAATGATTATTATTATGCCCAACTGGTGTGCATGATAGCTTTTCAAATTCTCCCTCGTGTGAATTATTACAAGCTGGCAACTATATAACTTGCTAGTTGCTTGATTAATATTGCCCCCCGCCGGGCAGGGGCGGGTGCCCTATTCCGATCCATCTCTCAATCTTTTGCATGCATGCAGGATGATGCGGCCATGCGTAGCTGTTGGCATTTTGGCTGCCATCACATCTCTTAAACTAGGTACGAACCTACCGCTGTCTTCTTCGTTAATCTTTCTCAATTGATGATTATCGTATGTATACAAGATTCTTCATTTTGCCCTTTTCGCTTGAACTTATCAACCTCACAATAAAACAACATCCGCCGATTTATCAATCTATTACCAGATCCTTGATTCTCCTTAATCCATCGTATTAATTATGATGCATATATATACATCATCTCTTCTTCCTTGGGATCACTATACTTAGATGTGATTTTTTTTTTTAACTCCACTTTCCAATATATAATTCCTCAGATCTGGCCTTTCTTATCAATTTTGCTGTATACTAGTATATGTTCCGCCTTTTGTATATGAAAATGAATTGATTCACATGAAATTCTATGCATCTGTTTGTTTTAATTGTGCCAAATGTTTTTTCTAGAGCTTAGACCCAGGAGGAGCTTGCACAACCAAGGAATAATTGATATACAAGCAGTACCAGCAGTGCTCTATGTTTATACTGCACAGATGAAGGGAGTAACTTTTTTTTTTTTCAGATAAAGAATATTTCTGAGGTGGGATTAATATTTATTTCGACATGCATGCATGAGACAGATATTAGTAAAATAGCTATAAGAAAGGCTTAATTATTACAAGATGCATGCATGGATCGTTGACCTAAATATGTGTACTTCCAGTTAACCTACGCTAACCTTCTCCTACCTTCCCCATATATATATATATATATTCATCAACCGGACTTGCCATCTCCGTGACCATGCATGATGAGAGCTACTCCCTCGGTTCATAAAAAATATGTCATCGATCACATACAGATTTGTTCTGGCCAAACTTATTGTGTGACCAATCTCTTCATAATAATTATGCATCATAAATATTGACATTTCTTTTCAGTTAAATTTTGAAAAGTATTTGACTACCAGTAGGAAAGTGAATGGCATTCTTTTGCAAGCTATGCACTGCACTGCGTCGCTGCTGATTTTTACTGTTGGACTACTGTACCTTGCTGGCCCAGAAAGATAGATGGCGTGCACGAGCGTGCACCAGTGAAATGGCAGAAGCTACTACTCCTACCCTGTCGTCTCTCCGCGCGCGCGCGCCTTCTGTGTACGACGATCCATGATCCATCCATCCATAGCTGCTTTTCTTGGATCGTCCCCGGCCGGAGCGCCGATCCATCCATCCTGACCTGTCGCTTCATTCCCTCCTGCATCTGCTGCCCGGTCCGGCCGACCCTTCCTTTTGTATTCTTCGTCTCCTCTCGCATCTCGATCTCTTCTTTACTTCTCGTCTCACTCCAACACTTTGCATTTTGCAAACCACCACTTCACTTCAAATGCATGTCCGTCAACAATGTCAGTCTCCGGCAAAGCAATGCATTTGCAACCTACTACCTACTATCCCATATCTGGAAATCTGAAGCTGCCATGCCAATTCATCCAGACACTGACTGAAAGTCTGAAACTGAAACTTAACTGAACTGAACCGAACCCTATAATTGGCACACCAATGCTCACTTGATGCTCATTATGCATGGAAGGGAAACCAAAGGAGACTCTTTTCTCTTCACTCCTACCACCATATCACGAGTTCATGACACATCGTCATCCATGGTTCATTTCACCAAATTAATCACCACATACTGCATCATCAGTCGGTGCTGTGGTGAGGAAATTGCGTCGACCCAAGGCAGGCAGGCAGATGAAGTGACACAACAATGCAAGACTCTCTGCCACCTCTGCCTGCCTAGTAAGAAAGGAATACTCTGTTCAACCAAGGACCTGCGTTGCCTTGCTCCATCAGTCAGTTGCCTTTGCTGCTCTTTTCACTGTGGATCCATCATCAGAGATTCAGAATTCCATGCCATGCCCCGGCTCTCCTGCTGCTGCTGCCGCTGCTGCCGCCGCCGCCCCTGCTCGTGCTCGGACCGCAAAAGCATGTTCACATTGATGCCTCGCTGCCGCTTCTCCTCTCTCCTTTCTTTTCATGCACGCACAAGCTGCAGAGAGAATTTTCTTGTGTGTTTTGTAGCTTTGCTTCACCAACCCAACTATCCCATGCCAGCACACTTCTTAGGGTTATATGTTCCATGATGATTATACTCATTATTTAGGGTTATGTGCCTAGATAAATGCTTAAAGCAGCCAGCAGCGCATGGCCGAGGACCTGACTGATGCAAGTGCACTGAAAGACAGCAATTTATCAGGGTTACTGCCTCCGTTCCAGATTGTGGGCTGTTCTAGTTTTTCATAGCTATGTATTATGTAGAAAAGCCAAAGTAACTTACAATTTCGAACAAAGATAATACTTCTCCTTTGTGACAAACTGATCATTCCCAATTGACTCTGCTGACGATATATAAAATAATTGATTGACTGATGTGAATTTGTTGGTTCAGTAACGCAGCTCAGTAGCTGTTAGTGAAATGCAAGTACTAGAGAGGCTTGAATATATAATTCAGCTGCAAACAAAGCTATAGCTTCAGACATTTGAATATAATTGTACAGATGCATGAATATATAATTCAGCTGCAAACAAAGCTATATATAGCTTCATACGTACATCTGAACATAATCATGCATGCTTTGTCGTGGCATGCACTGAATGAGTACATGTATCTTTCACCAAAAAAAAAAAAAGAAAGAGTAAATGTATGAAGGCAGCTTCAAGTAATAGTACGTCGTTTGGTGCTGACATGACACTAACAGGAACAGAAAGGATATAAACAGAAAAAAAAAGGCAGGATTTGGTTGGAGAGCAGTCACAGTCCATTATGCAATCAGACATCACGTACAGCTTTTGCTTATTAGGTACAGGGTTGCTCTCATTCCATCCAATCAGCATTCCATTCATCAGAAATATAATCACCCTGTCTACCGGGCATAGAAATTAGACATAAGAGGCCCTGAAAACGATGCATTCTTATTTTGTTTTCATCAGGAATTGATGGAAAAGTGAGAAAGGGGGGAATGTGGGCAGGAAAACATCTTTAAGTTGTAGCTAGCTAGCTGCTAGGTAGGTGTGCGGCGTGTGATAAATCTTTACCATATGATATGATGTTGTGTTGTTGTTGCTCATTGGCATGTTGTTATTATGCAATGCATTATGCTTATCCTGTCCCAAAAAGCCAACCATAAAGCAACGCATATTATATATGCACAGCAAAGCATGCATCCACCAACTTTGCTTTTGCTCTACTTGGATGGTGGATTATTGGGCATGCAGTGCAATGCAACTAACTTTTTGGTTTGATTTGTTTTCTAGCTTAACTTGTCGATGTGCTTGCTATGTATGTACATGTACGTGCCTCTCTTGCTCTGCTGGCCGGATCGGAAGTGTCTGTTTGGACACTACTGACACTGGACGTACTCCGGGCTCCAGCAGAGCAGACAACAACAACATGCAGGTCCATGGATCTGTTGAGTGAATGAGGCTGGATCGTCGATCGGATCAGAGCAGTTGCATGGTTAGTGATGCCGACCAGCTGTGTATATATATGTATTAATTTGGTTAGTGATGTCTCTGTCCATGCATCCACACATCCACCCGTGTGTTGTGTTTTTCACTGCATCTTATTATCAATTATGCTCATCATCAGGGAAAGGAAGACATTCTCTGCGCCCTCATCTTTTCGCCCTCTCTTTTAAAAGTTCATCATAAACTTGTGCTGGTTCTGTTGCAGTACAGAGGTACTACCTAATTAAAATCAGGCAGGCAACGAATTTCGGTATGATAATAACACCGTACCTCCAATATAATATAGTAGGCCGCTTTAATCTTTATGTTTCTTTTTTTTCATAAAACACAGTACATATATAGACACTCGCGTAAAGACTACTCCTATGAGCGTTAACGAGAGGTTGAATTGGCAAATTTTTAATTGACGAAGTCGAGGTGTCTCACCATCAACAAGTACCCATTCCGTTTTAAATTTTAAATTTTAAGTTGTTTTAACTTTTTGGTTCATCCATTTTATTATGTATCTAGATATTTAAATATACAACAAAATAAATATAGCGACTTACGATTTATAGAGGCCACTGTCATTGAACGAATAGCTTTGTTTTGAACAAATTCAACTATGATAAGGGATAGCAAATTCAGACAGAGAGAGAGAGGGAGAGAGAGAATGTCACCCCTCACAATATGGCGGCAATAACTACACATGTCTACTTTAGAATTAGAGAAGAAACGGAACTCTTCACTAGTCTACGTGCGTCCACGTTCGAGCTCCTTCCTTCATGAACAAATGATAGGAACGACTCGCCTTCCTGGCTTTAATCTCCTGAACACAGCCGCAATCGGACACCGGTACCGGCGCAAGCATTGAACTAAATAGGTCAGTTCATCCCCTTGATTTCCCCGTGCCGTGCGCCGTGCATTTGGGGTGTCCTGGTGGCTGCCAGCCGACGTTGGCTCGAGCGGGCAGCCGAACGGGAGCTGGCAAGCAGCCACGCAAGGAGGTTCTTGTTTATGCGTCCTACTCCATCTTCCTGATTTCCCCAATCTCCATGAGGCCATCACCCGTGCTGATTTCTTTGACTGGTACTCTTAGTTAGTAATTGGGTCTTTACTCCACTGATGATCATTCCACTGATGTCTGATTAAAGGAAGGGCGATTCCTCTGTATAGTGTTCCTGTTGCTGTCTGTTGTTTCATGTATCTGTATATGCCAATGCTTGTATAAGATGATATGGACTAGAAAGGATCTCATTAAGAGAACAAGGAAAAGCCTAGGAAGATGGACCCCGACCCCGACCCCCCGACCCGTCGGGCTCCCCCGCCCCCCCCCCCCCACATACACACCGCCGCCGCCGCCGCCGCCACCCACCCCATCCAGATCCTCCCTGTCCCCTACCTCGTCTTTCCGTCCGAGCTTCGATCTGCGTTCTCCGTCGCCTGATCTACCCGTTGGTAGGTCTCTCTTCAGCGCTCTCCATGGCTCCTGCGAGATCCAGGTGTCCGTGCCATCGGTGGACGGTTCGCCGTCGCCGTTGTCTGCAGGCGACAAACTCCGGCAGTGCGTGTCCGTGGGAGGCCGCGGAGTTGGAGGTTGTGCCGCCGCCGGTGGGCCGCTGCCGCCTGCCACCTCGGGAGCTCCTTCTCCAACCCAACCGACGGCGACCCTGGCCGCCGGTCTTGAGCCCGCGCCGTTGGGTAGCGCCTCGCCGCCCGCGACCCCTCCTTCGCCGGGAGCATGGGACGCTGGCGCGTCTGTCGCGACCAATCCGTCCACGCGACCGCGGTCTCCCTGCACCGTCGTCGCTGACCATGCGGCACCGTTGCATGGCTCGCCGCTGCTCTGTGGGGGGCTTTCTGCCCGCCGCTGGGCACAACAGCCGCCCAACCCGATGTCGTCCTCATGCGCCCGTCCGCCCCTAGATTGTCGCCCTCCTGCTCGTCCCCTGGATATAGCTCCATGGGCAACGCCGTCGCCATAGGGGCCAGTGTGGCCGGGTCTCCTCTGGGATTCGCCGCCACGGCCTCCGCTACAGCACGGTTGATGGGGGAACTCATTACCATCAAGGATGCCTCTGACGATGACGATGCTTCCAACCCGGCCTTCTTTCTCTCCTCCTCCGGCTGGCCCAAGCACAAGCGTTGGTGTGAGACTAACTCGGACAAAGAGGAGGAGGAGCACTTCCTCAGGGGCCACGCATCGTGCAGCCCCGCCTCCGCCCCCGGCCCACGTAGTGAGCGCCGTAGCCAGCGCTGCTGACCCTTCCGTGGAGGGTACAGATGGAGGGCGGGTGCCCAGGCGCAGTCGCCAATGTCGGTGGCGTAGGAAGAGGACCGCGGTGGGCTCACATGAATCTCCACAGCGGGAGTGCCGTAGTGGTCGGTCTGATGGTCACAGTGCTCCACCGCTATACGTCGCGCGTGTACCTGCACAATGCCGCCTAGGCTCGTTGCCTAAGAAGAGAGTCCCGGCGCAGCGACGCTTGGGCCTGCGGCATAGAGCACCTCTGACACTGACGCCTCCGCGTGGCCACCCTATGAGTTGGCCTTCTCGGCACCATGTTCCTCATGCGGCTGCACCTATCGACGCCGATGGATTCACTCTTGTTGAAAGCCGTCGGAGGGGGCGTGGCCATGTCCTGCGTCGCACTCGTCACCGGCGGCCAGTTCCAACTTTGCTCGTCAGCCTCTGCTTCAACTGCCTAGCGGGGGGGTCACATCGCCGCCCTATGCACTTCCCCGACCCGCTGTCTCTTCTGCCTCAGCATGAGGCACGGGGCGAAGGACTTCACGCTTCGCCATCGTCGTCCGCCCCAACGCCCTTCCATGGTTCGTGCGTAGGTGCCCCCCTACGCGCTGCCCTCACCACAACATCGATGCAGGTGGGGAGAGCCTAGAAGCTACGCCGCACACAACCTCTATCACCATCGGACAAATTCTTTGTCCGGCTCCTTCCGCATTCGTGGAGGGTGACTCGTAGCCTTCCTCATGTGCCCCACGTGGTGGATCCTACGGGGCTACAAAGGGGGATGTGGAGGGAGCCAATGGAGTCTGTCATCAACGCCGCCGTGGGCGCCGGAGCAAGCGATCAAGGGTCAACATCATCGTCGACAACTTCGCCACCGACGCCGACCCAATTGCACTCCAGCCCCCTGTGGATACGAGCACCCCTGTTTGGGTGGACCTGATGCTTGATGAGCTTGCTGCCGCCCTCGTCGCGTGCTCGTCCACCCCGGTAGCTGCTCTGATAGCGCGGCTAGAACCCCTGTCGCCGTCGTGGAGGATTTGGCTGTGCTTCGTGGCCGATGAATCTAGGGAGGTTGGCGACGACATCGAAGCAGTGGGCGCTCCACTGGTTGCTGAGGCGATGGGGTTGGTGGGTGGGGATGCGACGACGGAAGATGTCAAGGTCCCCATCCTGTCACGTGCGACGGCTTCCACTTCAGCTGCCACAACGCCTACAACCCCTACGCCTACCGCTGGTGTGCCTTTAGTGGCTTCGGCGGCCGATGTCGGGGGATGCCTGGAGGCGGTACTGGATGATGTCGCGTTGCTGGCCGTGACACCCAGAGGTGCAGCGACTACGAGTGAAGACGTTCAGGGGTCCAGCGACGCCGCAACGAACACCTTCATCGACTCTCTGCATCTACCGCTGCAGGAGCATCTCATCCCCACCACCGCGCGCGCATGTGACAAGAGCGCAAAGAGTTGATGACTGGATGTCGCGTCAGAGCTCGCGCCTTGCGACAAAATCGGGATACCGCCTTCCGAATCCGGAGCTGCAAGCTAGGCGGGTCATGCTAAGAAAGCTGACTGGACAACCATCCACCAACGTGCCGGACTCCTCCATTGATGACGAGTTCCACAAAGCCTTCGCCGCAGCAAGCCTGTCCACTCGGAAGCAGGCCATGGGGGTCCTTTTTCCTCAGTGCGGTCAGGCGCGCTACGCACCGCCGTCGGACTTCTGGCCGTTGCCGGATTAGGGTGGTCATCCTGGGCACCACTGTCGCACAATTGGTTCAGTAGTCAGTACGACCTTCCAAGCTCCGCCGTTCGAGCCGGCGCCTTTTGTTTATGTGTTGTTCGTCTATTTCTCTTGGCATCTCTCTATTAGGATAGTCGGAATGTAAAAATAATTTTAACTTCCTTTAATGAGAGTGTTATGGTAGACATCCTCGTGAAATATAATGCATGCCAAATACATCATGAGGCATAGATTTCGTAACAAAGGACAACCAATGATTTTGCATTCCCTTCACTCTCACTGATTATACCCGTCAAAACTTGAGTAATGTTAATCGAGAAAATTCTTAATCATTTTTGGATCAGGGTGATTGCGCTCGTGTTTGTGAGCAACTGAGTCTGCCGAGCCTAGAAAAATCAACTTAATTATCCAAGTTTTTTTTATTTAAAACTACTACTACCACGCATGTGTATGTGGAGAAGCTAGCGCTCTAATTGCGCGTGTTTGATATGTCCTCGTTGATAATTCTCGTAGAAAAGTTTCCATTCATACTCCGGGAATGTTTCGTGTAGGTTGTCCGACCGTTCGGACGACGGCTTCCTGGAATTTTTTTTATTAATAAACGTATTTTTTAAAAAAAATTACAAAATTAGTCTCTGTTTTTAAAAATTTGCAGGAATAGGCCACCAGTCGCCCGTTGGAAGGGCGAAGATGGGCCTTGTCGCCCGACTGGCGGGCTACCTGGGCCATGTCGCCCGACCAACAGGCGACGTGGAGCTCGTCGCCCGGCCGATGGGCGACGTGGAGCTCGTCGCCCGGCCGGTGGGCGACGTGGAGCTCGTCGCCCGGCCGATGGGCGACGTGTCCCCCACGTGTCGCGGCGGGCCCCCTGTCACCCGACCAGGGGGCGACTTGGCCCTGCTCGCCCGCTAAATGGGTGACGTGGCTTGGCGGGCCCCACGTCGCCCGACCAGGAGGCGACTTTGTCCCCTGTCGCCCGAACAAGGGGCGACGTGGCGGTTTTATATAAGCCAGCTGCGTAGAGTTGAAGAAGAGAAGGAGAAAGCCTGCCGAGAGTTGAAGAAGAGAAGGAGAAAAGAAGAGAAGAGAAGAGAAGAGAAGAAGAAGAGGAAGAAGGAGAAGAGATGAAGAGGAAAATTTTCGGTAAGTAAAAAAATAATTTTATATATAATTATTTAATGTGTGTTATATTAATTGTTAGATAATGTAATGAGCAGTTGAGCGATTAATATTATATTTTGGTAGTATTATTTATATTCTTATTTTATATATATTATTAAATTAAATAGTTATAGTTGAAATAATATTAGTAATATATTACTGAAAAGGTATTTTAGTTAAAATTTTTAGATTACACAGATGTCGGAGAAGTTAGGATTTCAAATTTATTATGGAGAAGGAGAAATTATTCAAGGTGTACACGGGGTTGATCTGTCAGGATTTGCCTCAGTAAGTAGATGGGTGTCTAGGGCAAATGAGAGAATAATTAGTGGTGTGCAGAATTGGTTGATGCGAATATTTGGGCTTGACA